>JAPZAG010000976.1:0-17240 GCA_027475135.1 Bactrocera correcta | reverse complement strand
TTTTGACAAATATATTTATTTGCATTTTCTCAAAAATTTATTGACGCTACATAACATGCACCTAAAAAGCTCTTCAGTTCTCATCTACCGTCTCTTGGTCTATGGTCGTCGCTGTTTTGAGAAACTCATGGATATCGATTGGTTTGTTATATAAAACCGGCGGCCTATATGCGACGCCCGGCTTTAAATCGGGTAGCAAATCCTTTTTAGTCACCAGCAATTTTGGCTCCGGTAGTGGTGGTAACTTGGCCGGTCCCTTACGTTCAAAAATCGGACGGATTTCTTCCTTTTGCTCTGTATACCACTCTAAAAAGCGCGATTTGATCTCCGTCAAAGGTCTGCGTGTTATAGGATGATCTTGCAGCTGACGTTCCTCGGGTAAAGATTCTTTAATCTGACGTGCCTGCGCGGCCGTGAGTATTGATGAGTGATAATCGACGTATGAGAAACGTTTGGCGGTGCCACCGAAACCCAGCTTCTTGCCTTTACTCAATGGTCGACGTATTATCGTCACCTTTACAATGCAATTGTAGCGTACCTTTTGCTCTTGATAGAGATTTATGTATGGTGGGAAGTAGGAAAGGCGTCTCCTGCGCGGCGCTAATATCATATTTATATATTTATAATCGTGAAACTGTTGTGCAGCGCGTGGCGAAAACAAACGCTTTAACGACTTATCCAATTTCTTGGGCTGATGCAGTTTAGAACCCGGCAAGCGAAAGACATAAGTATGTCCGTGACCGATGACATGCGTGAAATCCGGTGCGCAGTACAAATGCGACTTGATCTTCTTGTATGGTATACGACGGAATTTCTTGCGTTTCTCGCGATCAATGATTAACGGCAGACCGGGTGTGAAGATTTTCTTGCCACAAGCGCAGTGTTTCGGGAAGCGCACCTCATAGCGTCCCACCGCCGGTTCGAAGCTCAAGTGTCGACGTATTATGCCCGGCAATTTCTCGGGTATGCAGGAGTTGCGTAGAAACAAGTGTGGATTCTGTTTTGGCGGATGTACGGGCTTAGACCTGCAGTTGGGGATACCACAATTAGTCAATACATTTAACAATAATGCCCACATACATGTTATGTTGGATTGTATGCCCTTCTACATTATATTGCGCCGGTGACGGTTCTGTAGGCAAGCGTTTTACCAAGACTGGATCGGTCACCATGCAACGTGTGCTAGCGGGTCGCTGGCGAGGATCTGTGTGGGAGAGGTGAACTTTTGTATGAGTTACTCAAGAGTAAGTGTTAAAAAGTGAAGTTCTTTAGATTTAAGATTAACGAACTCAAGCTTGGTACACATGCGTATTTCAAAAATTGAATTATCTTCTGTTAAAAACGATCAGATCGTACTACTAGAACGTATAGATCCGATATAAAAGTTATTTTGAAAACAAGATTTTGTGCCATAACTCTTAAAATAATGCAGCTAATACCATGAAATTTCGTGTAACACATATCTGATTCAAATAGAATATGTATGAAAAAAATCATGAAAATCAGTTGCCGCTAAGATATGGCTGACATACAACAGACTTTTCAAAAACGCGATTTTGAACTCTAACACCTTCAGTTGCATCGCTAAGAACATGAAATTTTGCGAAAACTTTATCATTCATAAGTAGGGATGACTAGCGTGAATATACCGTGTAATCGATTGTTCAAAAACGCAATTATGCTTTATAACTTCCAAAAAGTGGTAGCTAATCATACGAAATTTTTTTCCACATTTGGCTATACTGATTAGAAACTGGTTGATGAATATTATTAAGATTCGATTATTATAAACCATACCGCTCATACAACCGATTTTTCGAAAACAAGATTTTCGAAAATAACTTCCTTGATTAAGCTAATATGAGCACACAATTTTGAGAATATTTAACTAATTACAACTAAAAATGGTACGAGGAAAATTGTTAAGAACGACTGAATATAGCATATAGCGCTCATATAACCGATTGTTCAGTTACAAGAGTTTGCGTTGTATCCCCCCAATTAATGCTGCTAAGTACTCAGAATTTCGAGCAGTACCATTGTATCTATAGGCTATAAGCGAAGAAGAAATATCAAAAGGAATTAGATACAGAAAACAGATATTTGGAGAATCATGACACTTGGTAACCTATAAAAAAGTTGCCAAAAAAATAGTTATGCCAGTTATTACTCTAAATTAATGACCTAAATCTAATACAATTTGTGATCTAAATCTCATCTGATCTAATAAGAATGTATTCTCACTTTCTGCTATTTCCACTAAGCCTCACACTTACTGCTCAAAAAAACTCCTTTATGCCTGTTGTGTGGCAAGTTGAAGCGATCCGTTAATTTCGCTACATTATACAATTTCCACTTGTCTCTGGTCTTCTTTGGCGGTGTGTATTTATTATACTCCTGCAAATCAATTTTAAACTCTTTTCTCAGCTTTCGCCAATATGCGCCACCCAAACCACGACGACTTGCAAACGGTTCCTTGGAGATATCATAAATATTGGGTGGCAGGTGAAAGGTTTTGAGATTGGATACATCACGTATGCCATCAACTATGCGTCGACTCGAGCATGGTCCAGTGTTTTCGGGATAATCCCCCAAGAGATGACGCGCGTGCTCCTTCGAACGCGTTTCGATGCTCTTCTCTGTGAAAGCAAAATTTCAAATCAAATTCAATTCAAAGATCTGGTATTTTTTTAAATTTATTATGAAGAATTACCTGCAATGCAGTCCATTGTATAGAATTTATGTTTGTTCTTAATGTATTTGGATATAATGCGTTCATTCTTAAAGCTGTTGCCTGCAAAGTTGAGTAAGGCCCAGTTAAACTGATTTAATTTAGGCTTAGAGCACGCAGTGGAGTGAAGAGCAATGCCTCGGCAATTATAGAAACTAATTTGTATAATTTTTTAATTTTTTCATGTTCCTACAGATTATTTTCTCATCACTGCTTTGACTCTAGCTCCACTATGTGCTTAGCCTTATTTGTAGTCTCGCGTGTACTCACGTGTGGCCAATAAGAGCGGTATGCTGAGGCGTTCAGAAACGAAATTTATTTCACCACCCTCGCACTTTTTGACGGGCATTTTGCGGATGCGAAATAAAAATTGTGGATTTTAAAGCTACGGAAGATATAAGTTTATTTCTTATATTATCTGCTTGAAAATTGCTTTCAATAAAATTTTAAAGACATTAATGAGAAATAGTTTGGATTTTTATATATTTTCGTATGGTAGAAACTTCAATTTCTTAGAAAATTCAAATAGAAAGAAAACACTGACAATTATATCCAGTCTAAGAAAAAAATTTTTTCGAGATTTTGAGTTGCCAAGCATAAATTTATAAAGTTTAGTTTCCGAGAAGCTAATACTTTATAAGAATTATAGTCTAGAAAACAGTGGCCAAAATCCATGAATTGGACTTCGAAGTGTTTCCGCATCCAACGTATTCTTCAGATCTGGCCCCCAGCGAGTATTTTCTGTCCTCAGATCTCAAAAGAATGCGTGTGTAAAGAAATTTTCGTCTAAACTGAACTCTACTGTGACGGCAAAGCTGGAGTGCGACACCTGAGATTTCGGAGATCTTAACATCATCTTGCACATATTGCCCGTGGACATCGCCGGAAGGTGTATAACTGCAAAAGTTGCCATCAAACTCAGAGAGTTTGGGTTTCTAAGAGAACATGTGTCTGAGTACTCGCAAATACTCACTCACTTCGACTTCTTACCGATCTCAGGGAGTCGCAAAACCGAAGTCTGGCGTCTACTTTTCTACCTTTATGCCGGGAGACAAGCCGTTGGAAGAGAGGGGCGGCGAGCTCCTTCATGGATAGGTCAAGGCTTGGGGTAAAGTTGGTTGAAAGGCTTACTGTCAGTAACTCTCTATCAACTCCAGTTTCAAGTACTTCCTGACTATTGCAGTGTTTTTCAGGTCGAGGTTGCAGCCTTTAAAATAGCAGTAGATTTACTGCTTAGGAGTGCGGTCTCCTTCGAAAAAAGATAATTACTTAGATAGCAGAGTGGTGATACTAGCCTCGAACTCATTAACAGTACGTTCAGGGTTCACGAAGGAGTGCCTAACTCGCTGTCAATAGAGTCAAGTATCTTTGTGATAAGACTGGGCGCCCGGTCACAGCGGAATCGAAGAAATCTGTAAAGTTGATGAGCTAGCAAGAAAAGCCACCCTAGAACCGCTATCGGTAGAATGGAAGCGGGTTGGTGCTCCCATATACTCTTATGTTCTACTACTAGATAGGTGGGCTTCGGTACATAGGCCTTTTGGCCCAAGATCGATTGCAAGAGGAGAGATCTATGTTTGGGGATCGATGTTTTGCTAATTTATATGTTCCAACACAGGAACTCTTCTTTTTTATGCGATCTGTATGGCCATCTAACCTAACCTTAACACTTGTCTTACGTATCTCTGAAGTATTCAGTGCTCATATACTCGTTTTTTTTTTAAAAATAGTTCTTCACATTAAGACACCCTTTAACTTGAAACTTCGAAGTGAAAAATTTTTTAAAAAAATCCTTTTAAGCTTTCCAGCAGCACTTTCAAATTTTTACCTCCTTTCTCTTACATATTCGTACTGCTTTAAAACCCCCCTTTATGATTTGAAGATTGTCCGCATTCTCTCTTGAACCGCCGCGCTAAGGAATCCGGTATGATGTGCGCGCTTCCTGTTTGCTTTGGTAAGCATTTCATAACTTTTTATCTTCACACAATTAGCGTAATAAAATTCACATATCATTTTATTCGTTGTAATTCTTTTTATGTGTCTAACACGGTTAATAAACATTTCGCGTTTTTATTGCCAAACTGACTACAGTCTTTATGCTTATCTTCCTTAAAGGATGTTAAGCATGGAAAGGATGTGCTTTTGTGAACGTATTTATGGATGTATATTTGTGTATGTGAATGCGAGAACGGCTGCGGATGAATGGGGTTTAGCTTGATGCAGATGTAGGTGAATATTTAAATTAGAAAATGGGTATGCAGTTGAAAATTGTTTAGTCTGACTTGCACGAGGTTACATTCTTCTATCTCCGTGTGGGTGTAGGATGGAATTTAGAGTGTTATTTAAAGACCATTTTCTTAGATGTAAAACAGTAAGTTAACATAAATACTGATTTGTTGAGCTTCCTCTCACATTTGTTTTATTTGACTTGATCTTATCAAACTGAAAGGAGTCACTCAGATTTTGAGACACCGATATGTCGGTTGATGAATTGCTGGACCAAGTTTTTTTATGTTAGGATTCTACGACTAGAAGCGTTCGATAATAATTGGAATCTCATCAAGAAGTAGGAAGGTTATTCGTTCATCGCTTATACCTTTCGAAAGATAAGAAAAAAAAATAGGTGGCTAAGGATCATTGGAGGCACTAATCAGTTGTGTGATCAGAATGTATACATTGAGTTGAAAATGAAGCTGGTTAACTTGGACCTTTTTCGATTCCTTTTTCAATCATCAATTAAGTAAAGCCAGTTCTGAGAACATCAAAAAATTTCTAATGTATTACGAGTAGAATGTGCACTATTCGAAGAAAAAACACGGCATACGGATAACTACCTAAAATTTTTTCGAATAACAAATTTGTTGCCGCTTTCTAACTTACTTGATTTATGATCAGTATTTCTGAGGTTCTAATCCATTGTTCTAAAGCTCATTGATAATATTTAAATAGCTAGCCAAATCTCGAAGAGGCGGAGTGAGCTGTTTCACGAATGGGTCGACGCTCTGGGGGTAGAGAGCTTCTTGTTCTGTCGAGAGCTTTCAATCCAATCTTGCTTTAGACTGCGAAATCACTATGTTTTAAGCAGAAGTTATAGCCATAAAAATGGCAGCAGATGCATTTCTCGAAAATGCGGCTCTTTTTAGGGAAGAATACATCCACTCTAATAGCAGATCTGCTATACAGGCTGGACAATAAGTACATGACCTCACTAGCAGAAGCTTCAAGCTACTTCCATTTTAAACTCATGGGTGCCTGTCCACAGAGGAATCGGTATCCAAATTTTATCAAGACAGGAACGAATAGGGACACCCGTGTGAATTCAGGCACTAGATATATGGGCTTTGCGAGAACTCAGCAAGCATTGGTCAGGAATCCGCACTTGTGGAGTTACGAAAGCCCTCTGTCCCAGAGTGGAACGTAAAATGTGCTTAGAGCTGAAGCGGTTCACTGTCCAGCTCTCGTCAGACCAGCACATTGGAACTCAAGCGATCAGATTAAATATTTTGGAGGACAGAATCCACTGACGAGCTTTCGCCGTACTTTTTCTGAACTCTGCAAAGAAGCAGAAATTAATATTAACATATCTCGGAGTTCTGGCCATCACATCGTGACTCGAGTATAAACATGGAAAATTTCAATTTGTTTTAAAATGAATCAATTTTTGGTTCCATTCTTGAGGGTCAAACATGGGGAGCGAATTCTGAAATTATGGCATATTTCTTCTTCGTCTTCTTTTGAGACTCATCTTCATTCGAAACTATGGTTTTTAGTTAAATATTATGATACCGATAAAATATCTTATCGATAATTGATAGAGTGTGGCAGAACATGACTTTCTACATTGGCTAGAAGTACGGATAATAAAAGGATTCGTGAGAAGGTTAGGCGGTACCATTCTTCAGCATCACAAGCTTTCCTCTTCGTGTCGGAAAATAGAAAAGGAATACTTCATAATATTCTAAATCCTCTTTGAAAAATTACTTGACTCCAATTGTTGTCTCTCCAGTCGCCTCACAAACATATCTAACTCTCATGTAATTTCGGAACATATTACTACATTTTGTGCGAAATTAATTCGAGCGTTAAAGCAAATGGCAAAATTATTGAATTTTAATGAAAGCAGCTGTAAAAAAATCCAATAAAATGGAGCAAACGTCCCAAGGTATAGCGAAAATAGGAGAAAACTCAGCACATTTACTCACAGACATTTATTAGAAAATCTCCGCAGCGCCGCTAGTCAAAAGGGGCGGGAGGAACAATGACATCGGATGCATTGGTGCAGAATTGCAAAACTCAATTGGCTGGAAGTGGTGATGTGGTACAAAGCATTTTGTTCGACTCACACCTACGGCGAGCTCATAAATTACAGATTCGAAAACCATTCGTTACGTCGCTCCTCGATTTCTTGCTGTGGTTTTGGTTTTAAAGTTTTTTCCGTTTCCTTTTTTCTGCTACTTTCTAATTTCTCATTTTAATCGTCCTTGCATTATTGATGAAGTTGTGATTTTTGAATTAAACATTTGGCATAAATTGTAGTACTATGATAACGTTGTCGCAATTCTGTTCACCAGGCGAATATCCCATGCACGTGCTGCTCAGCGGGTTGGAAAACGTGTAGGAAGGAGTATGTGTTATGATTTGCTGGGAAACTTTCACTGACCTTTCGGTGGAAACTTTTGTGTTAGACAAGTATTAAATTTACAAGCGGAAGGTAAAGATGGAAAGGAAAATACTAACTTACAACGCAGTCATTAAAGAGAGGAAATTTTAATCAAACCAAAGGTAGAATAAAAGAATATGACAAATTTTAACCGGCCATATTAGACCACAGAGAACAGGGCAAAACTATTACAAACTATTAATTCCAAAAATGTACGGAATATCCATGTTTAAAGATACATGAAAGCAACTGAATGCTTGTAAGAACCCAAATATGTATGTGGGTCGGGTCAATACATATATTCTTAAGTGGCGAGATGTGCGTTAGGTTAAGAGATTGATCTTATCAAGGATCTCACCTGAATGGCTTAGATCGCCGGTCTGTTGTGTTACCTAAAACTCCAGCATATATAACATATTTAAGGCCTTACAAATCAATAAAACGTTTTGAGCCCATCACGAATTTGTTGAGACGACTTATATCAGTTTTTGCTATATCTCCTGGTTTTCCTAACGTGAGACTGCCGTCATCAGTTTTCCAACTGCGAAAAAATGGAGGAGAAGGTGCTTGGATGGTTTCACCTCTGTGATCTGATCATATAAAATAAATTTATTGCGCTCCAGGGTATAGCTTAATGTCCTCCTTCCGAAATTTCCTAAGTTTCTTAGTTTTATAAAAGATTTCTTTGTTATCGTGTCAAAATCTTTACACTTTACTCAGCTCTTCATGAAGAATACCATATTCTAGCAGTTGCAAAGATATTTTGTCGGTATTTTTTTAATGTAGTCTCTTCCGGGCCTTACTTCGGCCATTACCATCGGTCGGTAAATTCAAAAAGGTTTGAAAAGACTTTTCAATGCAACCTCCTTTTGTTTTACCATACTCAATATTACAAAAACCCAAGCTGTCAAGGTGATTATCCACTTCTATTTAACACTGCAGCTGAATGTTCTTAATAACCATTCCAATAGCTGAGAAAGTGGTCGTCCTAGTTTGGAAGTGCATAACCTCACTAGGAGCTAGGTACGAGCTTCCGTTTGAAAAAAGAAGGAAAAAATCTTGCCGGAAAAGAGGACGTTCTTAATGGACACAGTTCAATAGGCGTTTATGCAGTAAGACGAAACATTTTGTTGGACATTAGTTATGAAAATTTCATCGATCCAACATCAAAACAAAACAATCAGACTTTAGCCTCCATTGTTCAGCCTTTGCAAGATTGTATCTGAACTATCTCGACAATCTTATCTTCGGCGAACCAGAAGACATAGCCGAAAGCGTCTCGACAAATTTGTGACAGGCTCAAAACGCTTTGTCGATTTGTAAGGATCTTATAATGCATTTTATAGAAGCTTTAGGTATTTCAATGCTTCGGTCCATTGCTATTGAAATAAAATCTCTCCAAAACCGCACCTTAAAGTAACCTAATGTCAAAGAGCTCACAGTTTTCGTTAATGAATCTGGGAGTGATCTCCGGTCAAATATAAGTTGTTCAGAAGTCAAGCAGGATACACGAGTGTGCTGAGGCTAAGATCTTGTTAAATCTTCTGTGCGCTTAAAACAGGGTCATTATTGTTTTTTTTTTTAGTTTGAAGCTTATCAGTTATAAAGAAAGGTGTTGCTGGATTTAAGGTACTTTCTGCCTGTTGAGAAATAATTTCTTCAAAGTTTCAACTACTTTGAGTGTTGGACTATCTTTGGTCGCATACGTGATGCCTAGTAATCTAGCTCAAGGGAAACTCGAGCTTCCGTCGTGGCAATAAAGCCTTCTGGCAATCTATTGTTTGAGGTCAAGGTCAACTGTAATAAATAGCCGAGGAAGTAAGAAAATGATTTCTAAATCAAATTTAAGGAAAAAATTCTCGAATTTAGTCTCTCTGCCACTCAATAAATGACTCGAAATGCTTGTATTTGTGTCGAAACGGAGAAAGATAACCTACAAGTATGCAGTTTTGAATGTGTGTGCTGCTCATTACTAAGCCAACTCGCTGCAGTGGCAAATTAATGGACCAAGGTTAAACCGAAACGAGGTAAATTTATTATCAAAACGAAAACGACTGCAGGGTAATTGCCACGTAACCGACTCCATTGAACCTTTCAGCCACAAAACAAATAGACAAAATTACAAAAACAAAAAGAAAACATTTGTAAATAGATTCAGTTGGCTTTGGTAGTAGCAATGGCAGCTATGTACTGGAACATAGTATGTGTGTGTATGGGTTGCCTGCATTTGTCACTCATTTGCATCGAGCAATGTATTAGCGCCCACCATCCCCATGCACCAATGCGAGCGCGGTGTGAGCATGCAAGGCTTCATTAAAGTAAATTGTAGCCTGATGTCGAATTCGTTAAGCTCGCGCTCGAGCGCAAACAACTGATATAACGGTGCGGGTGTGAGTGTTGCATTTGCACTGTTCCACCTGGCGCTTTGGCAATGCACGGCGCGACGCGGCGCGGCGTTAGTGCGCGTTGCACGTGGCATGTTGGCAGCCGCTGGCGACAAATTCGCCGACATTCCGAATTTAACAAACGAATGCATCGCTGGCAGCAGCACCGCTGTTGTTGCACACCCGCGCATGTTCGTGCAACGCGCGGCGCGTGCATTTGCAATTGCCACCAAAGTAGCGCAATTTGCGTGCGGGTATTTGCGATATTAGTGCGAACAAGTTGGTGCAAAAAACACGTCCGCGCGCGCACAAACATACACACAGGTGTACACACCGACGCGCAACACTACCACCGCAGTTGCTGCGTTGGTGCGGCGTACGTGGCGCCAGCAAAGGTCGCGTCGCTATCATTTTACCACACCGCCCGAGTCAGTGTGGTGTTTGCTTTTGTTGCAAATATTTGTTGTATTGTTCCGACTGTTGGTGACGCGCAAAGTCGTTGTTATTGCTGCTGGGGGGCAGCATTTAAATGCCGTTGTCGCTTTGTTGCAAGCGCTTGTCGCGGCTTAGCTCGCGCTCCACCTTGCTACACACGCTGCCTATTGCATAACGTTTCTGCCTTGTTGTTTTTGTCCTTCCGAACTTATTTGCCATTCTATTGTTTATTGCTTGGGAGTATTTGAAATGACGCGGTGTGTGGTATTCGCACATTATTCTCTTGTTGCACGTTGCATGTTCGGTATTAGCGCGTGTTGCATATCAAATTGCGTGGGTGTTGAATATTGTATGCGAAAATTTCGCTTGCGCCTGCAATGCGTCGCTGCTGCTGTGACACTCATTTTGAATATCAATTGTTCATTTTGGGCCTGGTTAAGCAGCTGCGCGCTGAAAGTAACGCAGTTTTTTACTGCAGCATTCTTCTTCGTTGCGAAATATGACTTAATTCCGTAATGCAGGGTGACCTTCAGCACTCGGACGTAGTTCTTAGCGTAGTTAAGACTCAACCAACTACCGCATCTACTCACATTGATGACTGTGTGGTTCTAAAGAATGGGTCTGCTAACTGTTAGTTATTAAGCAATGACTTTGGGTGGATCATCTTTTACCTCCATTCTTATGTTCAAAAATTTAGTCATCTTGTTGATTTTTTATAGTAGGAGGAAGCATCGAAAGCCATAATGTGAAACTTTAATCCGCTAAACCCAAGCTACTCCCAACTCATGACTCACCCACATAACCACCAGATAAGCTACTACTTCGTGGGAGTGACATGACATTTTATGTCTCCTCTCCAGTACGGACGGATTGACCCTTACCTGCTGTAACTGTCTTAATTTTTTTCGTGATGAAAGTTGCCGCTGGGCTTTCCACTTCCCGGAGGGCTGACACATAAGTACAGCCAAATTTTCCACCGTTTAACTACTACCTAGTGCTGTTTGTAACTTATCCCTTATGTTTAGAAACCGAGGACAATGGAAAAACACATATTCAAAGTCTTTTATTGACTCCGTACACATCGAACAATGGACTGACGTCGCTTTGAAATTTGTATAGATAGCCTGTGAAGCACGCATGCCCGCTTAATATTTGGATCAGATGGGAAAACCAACTTCCATTTTGTCTAATTATCCACGTATGGATGTCGATATAAGTCTGTGGGTCCACTGTCCTTTGGTTGAGGTTGAAGTGTGTCCCATTGTAAGCATTTTCTTGGCAATAGGGGTTTAAGAGACGCCACAGAGGTTTAGAGCTCATTCACTATAACATACCTTAGTTTCAAAAGTCAAGTAAAATAAATATCCTTTTCAATTTTCATTTCATTTACTTTTCAACGCAATTTGTACCACATCAGGAACAACCAAAGCCGAAGCGGCTAAGTACTTGTCAGCTGAGCTACATAGGTTGATGCCATCGCCAGCATACAGAGCTCATCATCTTCGTGTTCAGTATTTCTTTCACTCACACGTTTAACAATCGCATCAACAAGGTTTTGTGAACCGATTGCACAATCGATACTATAAATATATACATATATATATATATAGTATATATACATTGTGGGTGTAAGGATCTACATGAATTACTGTTGTCTTTGTTTTCTAATTCTGAGAAAGCTAAGGTTAGGTTAGGATAACCATAACATTACCAAGGCAGTATCAACCGATTTACATTTGCTATCGGAATGTGGTGATCTTAATAGCTAGTTTCTTGGAATTCGACTCCTAATGTAGAGGTCCATGAGTCTCAATACCGTTTTCAATGAAACGAGGAGAGACTAATAGAAATTTTAGGCCTCGACGTTGACATTACAGTTTTTATTGGCCTTTGGGACGAAGACTACCCTAACTTGCCACCGAGGTGGAGGGAAGTAACCTAATCTGACTCCTAATATAGATAGTCAATAGCACTTTCAATGAAATGAGTAGAGATTGATAAACTTTTTAAGCCTTGGTGGAATGTAACCTAATTTGATGCAGTTCGCTTAGAGGTACATATATGATACATTGGTTGTGTGCTGAAGCTTTGCAGGTATAATACCGACAGTTCAAGAAGGCTTAAAGGATTTAAAGAAATTTATGGCCCACGTGAGACGACGCTCTTCGAGAAAGTGTGAGAAGACTAAATAGTACTTTTACGGCTCTCCAAGAGGTATTTCTTCAGTAGATGGGTTTTAGTACAGTCATTATATTAAGTTCACCTCGGAATTCGATATACCCATTTATATGTCTGTAAATACTTGTATATTGACACCTAATTTACACCCAATTTACAAGTATTTACAGACATATAAATGGGTATATCGAATTCCGAGATTCTTACCTAATTTAAGCTTAAATGACTGGACTATTTAGCGGAAAGTGGCCGCCAACGAGTAGCCGTGGCGACTACTCACTACTCCAAGCCCAGTTTCCAGACCCATAAGTCTAATGTAAAAGCTTCAACAATTTGACTTAAGAAGTGGAATAGACTCAGTCCGTTTGGTTGACATAGGTTCGGCCCAACCTAAAAGAAACGCGGACAAATTTTTTTATTTTTTTTTAATTTACTATCTCCGGTAGGCTTTACGGCGAAAACTTTTATACTGTGCAGTTTAGATTGTTCAATGCAGTATTTTCACTCCCAACAGGACACCAAGTTCGCTTCGAATAGAGTTTTTCCTAATAAAATTCATAATTTTAGAATAATGTATTCGACGACAATGAAGGAAAACCAGAAGAAAAACCAAAAAAGCCGAATCTTACAGAGGAATACCCCCCAAAAGGCAGTATGAGAATAAATAAAAAAAAAAAATTTTTTGGGTTTTGATTCTTTGTAACTGTATATTCAACCTTAACTGTACAGTAAATATTGAAATGAAATCAAGAGAAAAGTCTAGAAGGGATACTAAAGATAGAGGAAAATATTCTGAACAAAGTTTAATTCGCATTGTCGTATGGATATCCTTTAACCCTGAACGGGCATCGTTATTAGTTAGTTGACTCGACGTTTAAGGTTAAAAACACATCTTCCTTGTAAAATATTCCAGAATTAGGATCCATGAGATATTAAGAAATTACCAAGCTCCCTAAAAAGTTTTATTGAAGTCGTCTTAGTATTTCCGGTTCTTTTTAAAGAATAATGCAAAATTGTTTGAGCTGTTTGTGTTTTTCCCCGTCTTTTAATTATTTTATTAACCTCTTAGTATATAATTAAATGAAAATTTGTTATAACTTAACTTTTTGAATAATTTCCAAAATAGTGGCGAAAGTGCATACAATTTTGTATTAAATACCAGATTTTTTAAAAATTTTTATTTTGAAAAAAAAAAATACATGTGGCAGCACCCCAAAACAATGGTTTCATTCATAGAATGCTTCTCTGTTAACACGCTCACTGCTTTTCTCTCTTCTCTCAGCATGCACAGCTGCAATTGGGAAAAGCAGGCAACCCTTTTGGCACGATAAAACGATTTTATACAAAACCCCTAAGGGATTGTAAAAATAAAATTTGTATGTATTATATCTACTTATTTAAAATTGACAAAAACCCCAAACACTCATATATAATACTGATTTAATATTTCATTCATCAGAAAATTCCGAAAACATAAATAAATTGTTTTACAATTTAATTACAAAAGTCAATTGTAGAAAATTAGATAGCGAGATTCCGTCCTCTCATATACTTATTTAAGTATGTATGTATCCATAGTCAATTATCTATCTACTACTCTGCTATTTTAGTGCCTTGTAAGCCACCCTACAAAACCGTGCTGTCTGCTGTCTGAAGGTAGAACAATGAAACCAAGAAAGAGATATAGAGAGGGGGCCGTTGGTTTCATATTAAATTCACAGTCGAAATGCCCTGTAGGGTTTTTTAAAAGGGCACTTCGTGTATGTTAAAAAATTTTAAATTAATTAAAAGTTATGATAGATTTTTATACACTGTGATAAAAAAAGTCCACGGAAAATGTAAATAAAATGCAAATTATTAAATTATTCAAAAATACTTATTTTGTCGTCTTCAAAGTAATCTCCACCAGATGTCATGATTTTTCTAGTCCTCGAAATTTTTTTCAAAGCTTTTGAGATGACCTTCAGCTCCTTCAGCAAAATTTGTTTTATTTCTTCGATCGACTGAAAACATGTTCCACAGAGCGGCAATTTCAGTTTGTGGAACAAGAAATAATCACATGGAGCCAAATCTGGTAAATGCGGTGGAAGATCGATGGTATTCATTGCATTTTTGGTTTTAAATTTTTGGCCCAAATCTTAAAAAAAAAAAAAAACTCAGCCAAGCTCTTTTGTCATCTCTCTAACACTTGTATTAGATTTTCAAGCACCATTTCTTTCAATTTTTTAATTTTTTTTAATTCTTCAAACGAAACCCCCTTGGCCGACTTTGAAGGCTTTGTACCACTTTTAAAATTTTTGTTTTTAAATTTACCGTAACTTTTTCCAATATTCGTTTCCGAAAACCGGTTAATAGAGCAAAAATGACGAAGAAAAAAGTTTCCATCTACCTTCATAATATGTTATCGAGAAAGTGTGGCAAAATTTTAAATTTATAAATTTTAGTTTTGAGCTAGATTAATCATAAGCACTGTTTAAAAAGATGTTTCCGTAAATATTGCTTAATTCGGTCCCTTTTCGTTTCCTACAGGGTATGCGTGAACTTGCAGAACAGCAGCAGACCTTTCTAGGTATCCGTATTAAGTACTTCACTGCGGCTTAAAAATCATATTGCTGAGAAGATGTGAAGGCAAACCATGTAAAGAAAAATGTGTAAAAGCGAAAACGAGGAAACATATGTATTACAAAAGAATTGACGTTTGCTCTGTGCAATGCCATGACAGAACCTTGTTTATGTTTTTTTCTCACCTTATTCTACTCGTTCACATTTGAGAAGAGCTAAAAATTTTTCTGTTAAAAATTTTTTTTGCGAAAAATACACACATACTCACACAATTTTACAACCATGTTGATACAAAAAAATAAATATTTTGTGTTATATATTTTATTTTTTTTAATTAACTCTTATATTTTGCAATGATATTTGTCATAAATTAAACACAGTAAAATAAAAGTTAAATAAATGAGCATATGAATAACGCATGAAAACTCAGCGAATAAGCCGCATACTCCAAACAGCGCTTTTTACAAGCTTTCGCCAACTTTTAAGTGAAGTTTACGTGATTCTTTGTAGTCTTCCAACACGCATGCCATTTTCGGAGAATCAAAATATTATCTTTTTTGTCTTTATTCATATTTATTCAGTCGAACTTTGCAAGCGGACATGAATTGTAATATACGCCTACTAATACCCAGGAATACATACATTTCCGTTTTGTATGAGAAATGTCAAGAATTATCATATTTTTGTATTTCTACTTTAGACCGCGCCATCGGGGCTTTGGAATTCCGACAGGGCATGTATGGGATTCTGTACCTTCTTCTGCGAACCCTTACGCACTTTAGCGCGCACTTCCTCCGGCTTCTCGGGACGCACCAGCGGTTTCTTCTCCGGTGCTTTCATCTTCCAAACAACAATGGGTGACGTAACGGTGCCTTGACGTGTGTACTTCGTTGAGGCGACGTACGAATACTTAACGGTGAGTACGACAGCATTCATCAGATTCTTGGCTCCCTTGTATCAATGATGTAGCGCTGTCCAAACCGGATACAATCAGTTCGCCACTGATATTTTGTACGTCGGCCTTAACCTTCGATGTGATTTGTATTTGATGACAGTAGAGCGCTATGCGTTGTAGATATCCCAGTAAATCTTTTTTGGTGCTACTTTCCGGGCACTGTTCGGCGATTTCCGTGTTAGTTTGTCGAGTTTCGTGCCAGTTTCCCGGAAATTTTCTTGGCGGCGTTGATGACATCCATGGTTGTTTTCAAGGGACCACGACCGCGGTGAAATCTGTCATTTCCATCATAATCATGCACATATGTTTGGCCAGGAAGATGATATCATTGCCAGCATCATCCCATTTTGCCACCTCAGAGTCGAAGGTGAGTTTCTCGCGTCGGAAAAGTTCTACTTGTTGGGCAATCTTTTGTTTATCTTCTTCTGTCATTTTGCGCATAGCCTCACGCGCTGTGCAAATACCGCTAATCTCGGGATACTCATCGACCGTTGGGCCACCATCTTGTGCGCTCGATTTGCTGCGCGTTTCGGACATTGTGTTCTCAGCCGGTTCGAATTCTGTGTCCGTATCCAGTTCATCCGAATTGCGATTCATCAGCACAGCGCGTCGTATTTCGCGCACCCATCGTAAACCGGGCGCGATGCGTCGATAAAATCATTCTCATCAACGTCGCGGCTGCAATTGTTGATCAACGCATCGACAGCGGTATCAACGCGTTGCGCAAAATTGGCCATCACTTGCTCTTTGAGCACGCGTACAGCATCCATAACGCGTTTGGTGTATACGCAAGGCTCATAGTTATCCATTTCCCCCTTCGACCACATCACAAATACGCGCCGAGCGTCCCTGTATGGCGCCAGCTGTGGTGCGTAACTCTTGTGGCGCGCCCATTTGCAGTGACATGACGCACTTGTTGACGTCCTCCAGTATGTGATTCTCGGAGACTGCCAGAAAATCATCGATTGTTGTGATATCATCCACCGCCTCGGTTAGTATGCGCACCTGCGCCTTTCCCCTGCCTGCCGGTAGGGGGCCATATTCTCTTGTGCCACCTTCGAGTTCGGGCGCACGCATAAAATTGATGCAGCGTTGATCACCTGCGGGCAGAGACTCTCGATTTGCGATGCTGCGAAACGTACCATTTTTACGCCATCTTCATTATTCGACATGCTGCACACAAGATTAGCCACCTCCACTAACTTTTCGGCATGTCTGGTAAATATGTCCGCCTTCTCACGTAGTTTCACCTCATTGCCCGTCTTGGCGCACTCAATTAAATCGATTAGTGGCGTAGATGTCTCCAGAAATGAATCGGAAACATGATCAACCACC
>JAPZAG010000103.1:0-57178 GCA_027475135.1 Bactrocera correcta | reverse complement strand
CATATTACATTATTTTTGAGAAATGCTAGAAAACTTGTTATTTCTTCGATTAGTGTTCCAAAGAAAATAAACTAAAAATAGAAAATAAATAAATTCTAAAATAATATAAATTCTAAAATAATATAAATTCTAAAAATATTTGTCTTTATGTGCGCTGTTTTTTTAATGAAAACAATTTTACTGTAAGAAAATTGTTACAAATGAATAATTCGAAGTATTTCTCATCGCTAGTCACAACTTTTTCCTTTCTTTCTGGCAAAGCTTGAATACCATTATCTTAAAACTGTTCGTCTTGTGATATTATCCAAGACTCAAGCCATTTTTCGATGTCGTCTTGTGAGTGAAACTGCTTCTGACCCTGACAAATACAAATCGGACGGGGGAATATGGTGGGTGGGATATGACTTCGTACAAAAGAGTTTCCAAATAGGTTTAACAAAATTTTGCAACGTGAAGCCGATGGTTTTCATGTAGCAGAATCACTTTTTCGTGCCTCTCCTGGTATTGCGCACGTTTTTCGCACAGTGCTCGGCTCAATCACAATCAGTCGCGGCGACGATGTTGACGCATAACCGGGATTGCTGTAATGAATGCATATAGTCGGTTTGAAATGGTTTGACGGGGACTCCTAAAACAGAAGCGAGCCTTTCTTGCGTTAGATGGGGATCCTTATCAAGCAAGGTCTCTAATTCACCATCTTCAGGGGGTATTCTAGTCTAGAAATGCTATTTAACCGCATTTTTTAAAGTCCAATAAAAAAACTAAGAACATTTTTACTATACAATTTTTTATCAGATATTTATTGATATTTTAAGAACACAAAAAAAGTAAAAAAAAATTTTTGTGATAATTTGATTATTTACGGCGTGGTGGCGTGGTGGGGGTTGAAAATAAGGATGCGCCCTTCCTGACACGATTCCAACACTTTGGGTGATCTGAAAAAAAAAAAAAAATAATCAGTACAAGTGCCGCTATCGTCTTAACTATGATAAAAATAAAAATTGTTCAGTAAATGCGACTGTTTGAATTTTTTGCCCGCTTTTTGGCAAAGATCAAAATTTTTCAAAAATAGTAAAAATCAAAATTTTTTAATAATCCTAGTTCCAACCATAGAGAGATATATAAAGAAGGTCCACACCAAATTTCAAGTTAATCGGTTCATTAGAGCTTGAGAAATCATGTCAGAAGTGTTGAAAATAGTAGTTTCGAGAAAAACGCGATTAAAGTTTACGGTATGCGATATTCGCTCAATCGGTCTAGTTGCCACGTCACTAAAATGGCTGTAACTTTGAAAATAATTTGAGTTTTGAAAAATCCTTTTAGGGAGATTTTTTTGAATATCAAAACTATCGAAATATGAAAAAAAAATTTCGATTTTTTCAAATTTCTTCACGGGTTTTTGGCCTTCCTTCAGACGAGCGGTCGTTAATATCGAAATCGCCGTCACCAACCATGGTACACCTTGGCTAACACCTCTATAAACTTTTTGGAGTTCTTGAAATACTTCAGCCGTTGATTATTTTGACTGAAAGTAGAAAATCAACACTTCTCGCAAAGGACGATTTTTTCGCAAAAAATATATGGTACATAAACAAAGTCACTAATATGGAAACGCAGTTTCGTTTTCAAATGCCTTCCTCTTCTTTATTAGCGTAGACACCGCTTACGTGGCAAGTGAAGCCAGATCCTTCTCCACCTGGTCTTCCCTAAGGCCTGAAAGTCTTCCTCTCCTTCTGCTTCTTCCGTCGGGTACTGCGTCGAATACTCTCCGAGCTGTTTTGATCCGTTCAAACGGCATGACCTAGCCAGCGTAGCCGCTGTCTCCTAATTCACTGAACTATGCCAATGTCGTCGTATATCTTGTACAGCTCATCGTTCCATCGACTGCGGTATTTGCAGCTTCAGCAAAACCTTTTTCTCGAAAACTCATAACGCCGACTCATCAGATGTTGTCATCGTCCATGTTTCTATAGCATATGTATAGCAGGACGGGGGATGATGAGGGATTTTTGGAATTTGGTCTTTATTCGTCGAGAGAGAACTTTACTTCTCAATTATCTACAACTTCAAAGTGCCTACTCAGTCCGAATTATCACCTGTTGGAAGAAGTTATTCTGCGTTAGATTTCGAGGTTGACGTTATTTTTGGTGTTAATAGTGTTTCCAAGACAGACGAAATTATCTACGATTTCGAATAATCGTATATTATCAACATTGACGTGGGAGCCAAGTCGCGAGTGCGACGACTGTTTGTTTGATGATAGGAGATATTTCATCTTATTTAATATAAACTAACAAGTCAACTTTTTGTTTTTTTAAATTTATTTTAAATGTAATTTTATTAAAAATTTGAATTTCAATTTTTTTGAAATTTTTTAAATATATTTTTTTTTGTATATTTAATTAATTAACACGCACTTATTTAACAAAAGAGCGACTCATTGTCACCATAAATTTTAATTTAACGCTCTCGTGCATTAAGCCGCACATTTGAAAATCACATCTCTATAAAGTGCCAAAAAACGAAGAAGCCAGCTTACTTCGTGAAAATTCGCAATCACGTCCCAGCGGATTTGATTTGCCAAAAAAACGCCAAATTTGCTGATTAGTATAAAACACTTATGAATTTGGCAACACAACAGCCGCTCAGCCACTCGCCCGCTCGCGTATCACTAATACCAACAAAGCACTTTTAACACCTCTAATCACCCCACTAACGCAATCAACGCTCCTAATCAACTCAGAGAAAATGGCAGATTTTCCAATTTTTATATTTTGCTAAGTAGTTTTTTTTTATGCTTGTTGCTGCAGGCACTTGAAAGAGCTGCTTGAAAAAAATCACTCCCCGGAGACCTTTTGTAAACACCATTAGACAATCACTTAGACCGAACCGAACGTCGTTGTGGGCGGACAGCCGCCACAGCAGACAGACAAACGCACGAAGCGTTGCGTAAACACTTGTAACGATTTTGAGAAAATTAATTTCGCAGATTAGGCTGACACATTTTAAACAGCAAGAAACGGGCAGTCAGGTGGGGGAGTGCGTAAAGAGAAGCTGCGTTTTGCAAGCGATTAGCAGTCTGTATTGTGGGGAATCACATGGTTTGAGGTTAGTTTTTTTTTTTTTTTTTTTGTTCGAAATGTCAACTGAAAATGTATGTCCTTTGTCACGCCCACCAAAGTATAATGTAAGAGCGGCGCGCTACTTTGGCCCACTCCCCAACTCTAAGTGGTGTTTTTGTAACTTTTACTTTTGTAACAGAAATTAATTTTCCTTTTTGGTTGCGCCCCATTGTCTTTTGATTTGCTTAACGGGCATTTCAACCCCTAATCAAGTGCGTAAATACCTAGTCAAATCAAATATTTGCTTTCATTGGGTTTTCTGTGCGTTCTACGTGTTCTGTGAGGTAGTCATCAACCGATTGTGTACTCCTTTGTTAGATAAATTTATATTTTTATCTTCAAGTGCTTTGACCTCCTTCCAAAGGAATGTATGTTCTATGGTTTAGTTTGTTTCCGTGGCTAAAATCAGTATCCCCATATACGAGTATTACCTCTTCGAAACCCCTTTTTATGTACCTTGGAGCCTCGATCTCTTTAAAAAGCTCTAGTACTTTTTCACTATCTTACACGTATGGTTTTATAAATCTAGTTTCTCATCTAAAGAAATTATATTTTATTTGATCTGAATAGCTTATCTGTTTTCAACTTCTTCTTTACTTTTGGATCTTTTAAATCGTTTTCCTCTATAGAAAATCTGTGGGTCTCAATCGAAATTAAAATTCTTCTTCTTCTTTACTGGCGTAGACACCGCTTACGCGATTATAGCCGAGTCAACAACAGCGCGCCAGTCGTTTCTTCTCTTCGCTACGTGGCGCCAATTGGATATTCCAAGCGAAGACAGGTCCTTCTCCGCTTGGTCCTTCCAACGGAGTGGAGGTCTTCCTCTTCATCTGTTTCCCGCGGGGGGTATTGCGTCGAAATTAAAATTAAGAGATATAATTCTCAAAAGAGATAAGGTCTTCGGACGAATAAAAAACGTGTGCTAAAATTACTTTCAAAATAAGTCTACACGAGCGTGAGAGAGTTAACTGACAGATACCTTAAGCTCTCCGACGTGAAAGCTTTACTTATCGAAATTAACCAGATTTTTCAAATTATTTTTTTTTTAAATCTCCTTTTTTAGAGAGAGTTAATAGATAGATATCTTTAGCTCTCCGACGTGAAAGCTGTACTTGTCGAAGCTAAAGGGATATTCTTTAGAGCGTCTGAACGAATTTTTTACAAATCCCTTTTTAACCTAGTTTGGCTTAGATTGAACTTAGAGCTTTTAATAAGTTAGCAGGGTTTGAATTTGAATTGATTTTTGATGACACAGGATATACATATGTATAGTACTTTGGCCTTGTATTGGACCTTACAGACTTTGGACATTAGATTTTCAGATCCAGCTTGATGAGGTCTCGTAACTTTTCTTATTATTACTTTCCGCAAAAGTTGCAGGGTTTGAATTCGAAATGACTTTTGATGACTCAGGAGAAATAGTAATTTAGCCTTGGATTGGACCTTACAGACTTCAGAAAATAGATTTTCGGATCCAGCTTGGATAGCTCTCGTAGATTCGTTTATTATTACTTTCCACAAACTACATCTTACAAATGATTTTTTAGGTCTTTTTACGACTTTCTCAGTAGATCCATATCCAACTTTCATGTCTTTGAGTGAGGTCTCTAACCTTTTGTGCTCAAGGAACTAGTATAGTATAAATAATAACGAGTTCCACATCTGATAAACCTTCGTTAGAGAGAGGTCTCCAACCTTTTGTGCTCAAGGAACTAGTATATTACGAGTATAAATAATAACGAGTTCCACATCTGGTAAACCTTCGTTAGAGTTTCTTGAGGCATTCGTTTTTAGACTCATCAATCTTCAAGGTGGAACATCTGGACATTCGGTGGATAGTACTATTCTCAAGCAGTTGGGTTTAGGAATCTTTCTCTTTCAATAGCATTCGTAATTACTTCGTAGACTTTACCAATAATACGCATAGCTTTCTGAAAATCGACCTTTATTTCGTTGAACCGACCATTGAGTGCTCTTAACATGATTTCGCTGGTTCGACACAAAAACTTAACACCTGTAGAAGGTTTTTTTCCAGTAATTTCATTTTCTTCCAGTCTTGAGTCAGATCAATTTGTGCACACTCTCCGATTCACCTCACTCAGCCCACCACCTGCTGTGCCAAGCTGATTAACAAATTTTCCAGCCGACGCAAAATTGTGGCCGCTATAACTGACCGTCATGCAACAGCAGTGAGGTAACAGCACTTTTTGGGCATACAACAAAAACTACACACCACTCACAGCAACCTGCCACAAAAGCTTTTCAACTGCTGCGATTAATAAGCAAACAAAAAAGGTGAAAACCCACTTTTGTATGCCTAAAATTATGCCACGCAAATTGCATACACGCCCAGCTGGCACATGCCTCGACTGCGTGCCCCCACAGTGGCACTGACAAGTCAGCGCGTGTGACATTGATTGAAAAATGAGTGAATGTCGCCAACTTGATGTAAGCATATGTGAGTCGGTGTGTGGGAGTTTGAGCTTCGCTGAGGGCGTGCTTCGCTGTGTGAGAAGAGGAGGGCTTTTTATACCCTGAACAGGGTAGCTGAAGCTTGTAACATTTAGAAGGAAATGTCATACTCAAATACCATCAGGAAGAGAACGAGCCCTCAGGCGTTGGAGCTATGGATCTCGCGCGAGCTCAGTTTGAGTTGGTCAGCAACCATCACATATGTGGTTACGGAAGCTTTCTGGCTCAAAGTGGAAGGTTAAAGACCCATGGAACAGGGTAGCTGAAGCTTGTAACACCTAGAGAGAAATTTTATACCCAAATACCGTCAGGAAGAGAACGAGCCCTCGGGCGTTGGAGCTATGGATCTCGCGCGAGCTCAGTTTGAGTTGGTCAGCAACCATCACTTGTGTGGTTACGGAAGCCTTCTGGCCCAAAGTGGAAGGTCAAAGACCCATGGAACAGGGTAGCTAAAGCTTGTAACACCTAGAAGGAAATGTCATACCCAAATACCATCAGGAAGAGAACGAGACCTCAGGTGTTGGAGCTATGGATCTCGCGCGAGCTCGGTTTGAGTTAGTCAGCAACCATTACTTGTGTGGTTACGGAAGCCTTCTGGCCCAAAATGGAAGGTTAAAGGCTCGTGAAACTACAAGCAAGGTTAACATGATCGTGTAAAGTGTACGTGACAAGCTGAATCGTTTTAGCCATATCCGTCCGTCAGTCCATCTGTAAATGTACGAACTAATCTCTTATGGATCTGAAATCTCTAACACGTCATATGCTCTCCTCATTTATTTATACATAGTTGCTTGCTATAAAAATGCAGGTGTGATGGGTATATGGCTTCAATGCAGCTGAAGTTAACGTTTTTTCTTGTTCTTGTCGTTAGAAACAGTCCTACGAAGACTGCTGCATGCAGCCCATACAACTTTTTTCGACTGTTTGCCGCTCTGCTTCCTCTCCATTTGTTTGATAGTTGTTCACTTGCGATTTTGCGCAGTTGTTTTTGTAATTCTTTCTTTTAGTTTCTTCTGAATACCTTTTTGTATCTGACGGTCTTTCACACTTTTATTTTCACTGCCACAAAATTCGCGTGTGTTTTTTCAACTCTACAAAAATGCCACCAGTAAGGAGCGGTTCTCTTTTTTTTTTTGTACGAACTGGCATTCGCTCGAACTCGTTGCTGCATTTGACACTTAAATTGGTTTGCGCGTGAGTGAGCGCATGGGACAAGAACTATAAATATGTGCTCATATCTACCTGTATGTTTGTTTGTATAGTGTGTATGCAAATTGAAATAATGGGTGGTAAGAAAACCCGTTTGGAAATATTTTCCTCCTTGTTAAGCCTTCGTATTCATTTAGCAGACCCAATTAATGTTTCAACCCAGCATGGACACTTCATACCGATTCGGCATAACAGTTGAATTTGAAGTACTTCTAAGAGTTCTTTGGTTCCATTGCCTAAGCCGATCCCTTGCTGAGCTCATACTTAGTCTTGTAATGGTTTATCCATCATTCACGTTGAGAAAGCCAGGTTCATAGTCTTTAAATAGCTCACCGCTTTCAAAAAATAAATTTGAATGTCAGTCGCCCGATCTCGCATCACTATTTTTCCAAGAATTCGCCCCGATGTCATAATCTTCAATGTAGCGACCACAACAGCTCGCTGTTATCTTCTTTCAGGAACTATTATTTATACACAGTCCATAAATGAAGAACCTCAGTCATCTGAATCTTCTATAAACCCAGTGTTGAAACATTTTGGAATGTCAATTGCCGGAGCTCCACGAAAAATTCTTAAAGAAATTCATTCGGTTATCGCAATCTTCGCTTTAATGACATCAACAGCTCACTGCACTCACTGGAATTTATTTATAATCCATAAATTAAGTCATCTAAAACCTCTTTATCCTCCGTATTTAAACTTGCTTGGGAACTGTTACCAGGTGTTCTTTTGAATAAGTATTTCTAGCCTTAAAATCATCATTGAATAAATGTTGGAATATTTTTTCAAGTCTTCCAGGTATTTCAGCGCATTGATATACATATTTGGGAATCCCTCTTATCTTCTTTGGCAAAATAATATTTATTAAACTTCGTATACAAAAGCTTCATCCTATTGATATTAAGACAAATTTGTGAGACTGAATATTACGACTACTAAATATCATAAATATGTTCCTTGAAACAAGTTCTAATGCCGTTACTTACATGTGAGAAATATCCAAGATGATTGTTCGAAATTATTCTGATGTCCTTAAGACATGCTTAACTCTTTCTTCTATAGCCGCTTCGTCGAAATATTTCAATTCAACTCTGTCTTGGAAATTATTTAACAGAATATGCGCAGTATACCCTATATGCGTCTGTAAGCATTCACATGTTTTCCCCAGCTTGCAGACAATTTGCATCCTGCCGTGACCGTAATTGAAAAATTATAGAGTTTGTTTATCTGGCATGCCGTCGTCACTCCATCTCACTTGTTATAGCACAGTGATGTTGGTATGTAGGCGACAGGTAAAGGTTGTCGTGTGGACAGGCTATTATCAATTTATTAACAATTATCGAACTTTTGTGTATTGTAATCAACATGTGATTGTATTACAAATACGAAAAGATTATAAATGTTTGAGTGTTTGTAGCAAACTGGAGACTCTTTGCGTTGCAAAGTGGTACAATCATTTGAAATAGCAATTAAAGATACTTGTTAGAGGTTAGCTTAAAAATTACTTGCTTCGCTTCTTGAGATCGCGGTTGTTTTTACATGGAAATGTGGAAAAATGAAGTTTCTCAACAATGGCTTCAAGCCCTATAGAATGTGAATGTGAGTCAAATGTTTAAGGAGGTATTCTACTCTAGAATTTTGAAAAATTCGATTTTTTTCATAGGTTTAAAGTTTAGACCCTTAAGAACATATCCTCCAAAGGACTTTTAAAAATTAAGATTATTTTAAGATCTACAGTTACTTTAGTGACGCAGTACCTAGCCCGGTTTGGCCGTATCGAATTTTTTAAACGCGTTTTTCTCGAAACTACTTTCTTCCACACGGTACCGGCATTATCTCAAGTTGTATACAACCGATTTACTTGAAATTTTGTGTGAACCTTCTTTATATAATCCTTTATCGCTCCTACCAGCATCGTGTCAAATTTTTTGTTTTAAATATTAAAAAAAATTCGGGAACTTCAAAAAAAGCGTAAAAAATTATTTTTATTTTCAGGTAGCCGCCATTTTTCAAAAAAAAAAAAAAAATTCGTGTTCCCTGGGGTAGGAACAATAACTGCATTCTTACTGATTAAGAATTTCTTTTGATTTTTTTTTTTCAGACCACCAGGAGAGTCAGGATCAGTGTCACCAGGATGCGCCATTGTTTTTTTACACCTGTCTCTTCCCCCCCTCTAATTATTTTAATTTTTAATATTTTTTTTGTAAATTTTTTTTCTGTAATCGTAAGATATCAATAAAAACACCATAAAAAATGGATAGTAAAAATATTTTTTGTTTTTTTTTTTTTAATTAAATTCAAAACACTGTCCAAAATTTAATTTCTAGACTAGAATACCCCCTTAAGTTAACTAAGCTGTAATCTCAGCTTTTGAAAGATATTGATAAAAATAGAATGCTAGCGCCTTACCAATCCTAACTGGGTTAGATCGCCAAACAAAATGTAGATTGGATAAAATCGGGGTCGATTCTGTAATATAGAACCGCCAAACAAAATGTAGATCGGATAAAATCGGGATCGATTCTGTAATTAAGAACCAGACGTGGTGGGAATTATAAATTATATTATTTATATAAATTGTTTTCTTATCTATCTAAATACAGTTAGATAGCCTGAATGGTAGCCCTTGGCCGTTCCCACAACAGTCGGGTCTACAAATCCGGAACGGACCTGGTTTTTTATCCGGGAAGGACTGTAAACTCGGTAGATTTCTGTCGCTACAACAACAACAGCCGGATAAAGTCCAGATCCATTCGAGTACAAAGAAACAGCTGTTGTGAGAATTGAAAATTTTAACAAAAATATGTTTTTTTTTGTAACTTTCCGCTCCAAAAAGGGCTAAATCGTTGAACTGAGAGTTCCTGGCCTGATAAAATCGGAGTTAGTTCTGAAAACCGATAATCGTGGCAATCGTTTTCTAAAAAGAAAGCAAAAAAAAAACGTTAAACGTTCGGTCACACCAAAGCTATAGTAATACTCTTCGAAAGGGTCGTGCTGTAGTGAACCGATCTGAACAATTTTTTAGAGATTGAATGGCAGCTATGTATATGCTACAAATGAGCAGCTTCTGAGAGGGAAAATTATTTCGAAAATTGGTGCAGGATTTTAGAACGTTTTCTCTAAAACTAAGTGCTCAGGTCGTTTATATACAGACAGACAGATTGACAGATAGACAGACTGACAGATAGACAGACAGACTGACGGATATGACTAAATCGCCTCAGCTCATTATGCTGATCAATTCTATCTATATTTTTAAGGTTACGTTTACTTCTGGCTGTTTCAAACCCTGCTCAGTGTATAATAAATAATTGATTTCGTTCTTTAAAACTTTGTCATCCAATGAATCAAGGTCTAAAGCCGTTATCCAATAGGACTAGAGCTAATTAAATATATGTACGAGGGTTCGATTGCTGAGTCTCCGAAGGTGGAACGGTTTTTGTTTTTTTTTTTAGACTTAAAAGCTTGTTTTGGGATCCTGTAATCCCAGCTTGTAGTTTTCTATCTTATTGCGGTTGAGCTTTGAAGACTTAGAAACGTACAGCTTATAAATTGGTTTTACAAGTATCATTATTTTTTTGGCTAAATAATTAACTTCGCTCTTTGAAACTTTGTCATTCAATGAATCAGGGTTTGAAGCCATTCTCTAATATAACTAAGGATAAATAAATATACGAGGTTTTGATTGCTGAGTCTCCGAAGATGAAACGTTTTCTCTAAACTAAAAGCTTTGTTTTGGAATCCCGTGATGCCGTCATTTTCCACCGCATTGGGCTTTACCTAGTTTTGGTTGGCTATCTTGTTTCGGTTGAACTCTGCAGACTTATAACCGGGTTTTTGACAACCTCAAGTATATTTATTTTATTTTTTTTTTCTTGTAAATAATTTGTGATATTTATTCGGTAGTATAGTCTTGAAGTCCACAACTTGTAGAAAGAAATATTTAAGTAGCTTGTGGCATATTTTTACATAACAACTATGTTTAAATGCGGGTCGTATTGAAATTTAACGAAAGTGTTTTGTTAATGGAAGTAATTTGCAATCTTTAAACTATTAATTTTTTTTTTAATCTTGATATAATCCTGCGGGCGAGTTCAGATCCCTTATTGTTCAAGGTACCCGCTTTTCTAGCTTTTAGCTGGCTTATTATAAAAAAATACGATTATCAAAGAAAGAGAAGAGAATGCAAAAGAGTACTTTCTAGTTTGAGAACCTATTGAAAGATAGTTTCCTATAAAGTGATATGTCTTCTTATAAAAGCCTTAAATGTACGAACCAAAATTAAAGGTTATATCTCTGTAGACTCCTAAAGTCCTCCAGGAAAATATGTTTTACTCTTTTCACTTAAACATTTGAATGCCTACGTGCCAACCAGCTTTCATTATACTTATATGTACATACATATATGCACTTACATGGCAATGTGTCGCAAGCATTCTCGCGCGTAAGTACACATGCAAATACTTAAGCGAATTATTGCGTTGATTGCCCCTAAAATAATGAGCTAAGAAATATGGCGTCATGCGGATAGAGCTTTCATTGCGAACAACAATGTAAAATGAAGAATGATAGTAAAGGTTGCCAGATGTAAATGTGACCTGGTCTACGAAAAGGGGGCTTAGGTGTCAAAAAATCTATTTTTTTATTATTTTTTTTTTCAATTTTTTTTTTTATTTTTATTTATTTTTTTTTTTAATTTTTTTGTTATTTTTTTTATTTTATTTTTATTTTTTTTATTTTTTTTTTTTTTATTTTTTTTTTTTTATTTTTTTTTTTTTATTTTTTTTTTTTTTTTTATTTTTTACACCTAAGCCCCCTTTTCGTAGACCAGGTCACATATATGTAAATAACGAAGTCTTTTCAAAATGTATCTTTGATAACAGAACGCTAATCCAAGAAGAATTTAATGAAATGAGTAAGTCAAAGTCTCCAAATAGCGAAAAACAGACCAAGAACCGTAGAATTTAACACAAAATAAGAAGGTTATGACAGCAAATCTAAGTTTTCTGCCAAACTTATCGAATTTCATAAAATTGCTTTAAGTTGCCAGTCGTAAATTATATTTATAATATGTGACCTGGTCTACGGAAAGGGGGCTTAGGTGTCAAAAAATCAATTTTCACTTTTTAGTTGATTCGGATGGAAGATGAGATGCTTTTTCACGTGATAGAATCCAAAAAGTCATAAAAAAAGTCGCACGTTAGCTCCCTTTTCGTAGACCAGCTCACTTATAGTAAAATATCGGTGCGCTTTTACACATTGGCTGTTCGAAGTTTAGAGCGGAACTGAAGAGACTGTGCTCTCATCCCTATAAGTAGTAATCTAACCTCTGCAAATAAACCTCCATCATACTCTCTTCTTCAAACTCAAAGCCTTTCAAGCTCAGCAGAAAATATTGATAACTACATGTATATCTCCGCTACCTTAGTAAGCCTGAGAGCCAAAGTTTTGCAGATCTTATATTCTCTCAAGTTTTTCATATAATCAATTTTGTTTCTTAGTCTGGTAACTCTTTTAAAGTGAATAAATTCTTATCTTATTAAATATTTTCTCTATCCGTAATTGACTAATTCGCATAGCTAGTCATATCTGTCGTAAATTAAGCGTTTCTTATGAGCGCGAACCAGCGCCGTTTTTCATATCACATTTTATACATCAGAAATATGGGTACGTGAGCGCGTGAGTCCTACGTTAAGTCTTCGCCTTTGTCATTGTAATTCTCCTCGTGACATGCAAAAATGTAAGGAATTTTCATTCGAGCAGGTCTTCGCTGCTGAAGGCAGCTGATGTAGGAATGCAATTGGCGGCACAATTGGCACTTTACGCTCACCAATTCATTACTATGTTGTAAAGCTTAAGTTCATTGTTTGATGGCAGGCGAGGGGTGGGATGAGTAGCGAATTCCTTTATTTAATGAGATTATTAGTTCGTGACTATTTTGCCAGTGAAGTGTGTGGGAGTCTGTTTGACAAAAGAATTGATAATAGACAAGTATGAAAAGATCTCATATGCATGAGACTTCATGAAATAGGTTCAAAGAAAGTCAAGAAAGTTAAATGTCGATGAGTTTAGTGACTTTCTTGTAAGTTTGCTGTTCCCAGCTACTAAGTTTTGAAGTGATTGCAAATCTAGGTTATTGAAAAATCATATCACTATTCTAACTGATCTAAATGAAGTGACAGTTGTTTCTCCTTAAAGAGTTAGAAACCGACTTAAAAATAATATCTGGAGCTCCGGAGCTACTGTTCTTTACAAAATTTCACAAATGAAGTAGATTCGTTGACTATCCATAATAAAATCTTCCATTCGCCTCAAGTTGGCATGAGACCGATACTCAAGCATTTGAGATTATTGCGCCTTGAAATATTAAAGATGCAGGAAGAAGGGGAATTTCCTTAAGTGTGATGCCTATAGACTAAAATTGAAGGTTTGTCTACCGAGTAGAGAACACAAAGAACTCAGGTATTTATAAAATAAAGGATGATTAGAGCTCATCACGCGTTGATTATCTATAATCAAATCTTCTGTTCTCCTCAAGTTGGCATGTATCCTTCAGATACTCAAGGAATCACTGCGCCTTGAAATATTTAAGATCAGTTGAACTTCTCTAATAGCGGTTCCGCTTTAGATCCAAAACTGTACCTGAAGTCTTTTAGGTTTCAAACTCGTGAAAGTAAGATCGAAGTCTATAAACTAAAGTTTATAGTTTGTCGACCGAGTAGAGAACACAGAGGACACAGCTTCTTACAGAACAAAGGTTAGCTAGAACTCATCACGCACTTTAATCTCGTTTAATCCAAGTCTTATGAACTTGTTTGATTGGATTGCGAAGTGAGAAATTAGTGTGCCACGTGCCGTTGTCGGTCTGTCTTACCCTGTGTACAGCGCCAAAATAGTCTGCGTCATCAACGCCATTAAACCACTAAACAACAGCTTAGCTGCTGGTGGATAAGTGATGTGAACCTCCTCTACCACCACTTGGCCGCACTTGCGGCCGGATAATCTTTAGACAGCGTGTGAATATAAATGAAAAACTTGCCCACAGTGGGTTACTGCTCTATGCCACTTGCCAGCTCAACGCTTCGTTGCACTGCGTACACGCGCACTCTTCGATTTTCTCGCTCCTTGGGGACACTTGCGTACTTTTGTCGCTAAATATTTTAAGATTTATATCACATATAATTTAGCAAGCCATATTTTTTGCTTTTGGTCACGTGTTTATGGTCAAATTATTTAATCATTTATTTATTTTCCGTTATTCATAATGTAAACATACTTCGCAGTATTAGCGAGTTTAATGGTCTGTGACTTTTTGACGTCGCTTAGAAGTGTGGTTCTAAAACTACAAGGTGGATTTATGTGAAGGGATGGTATTTTCATTTTCTGCTCAAACTTTTGGCCTTGACTGGCGAGGAATATAACCTTTAGATTCTTTTTGAGGCTACCGGGTTTCAGATTGTCAAAATGGACTGAATATAGTCTGAACAGAAAGAAATTCCGTCTATGTTTAGTTGGTTCTTGCCTAGATATGAATTCGCCTTCGTTCTGTTTACGTAGACCGGACTTTCAGATTCACTGGGATTGGGTTGATCTTTGACTATGCTTGGAAGCACTTAAGACTTCTCGTTGTTATTTGAATTCATATTGTTCTGTCGTCTAAAGGACTGAGTAATCAATTACATAGTTAATCGATATTTAGTTCTCCAAATCCAAGTTCAAAATCCAGGGGGCGAGGCATCTATAAACCAAACATTGCTTTAAGCTGAACTTGCTTTAACTCGATGAACCGCAGATCGATGAAACCAACGAGTTATGTGGAAACCGAAAAGCTGAGAAAAATGCTGAGTTTAAAGCGTTGCTTTTGCTGCATGTCTTTCACTGCTTGTTCTATCCATTCTTAATATTCCTATGTTGGATTTGCAGCCTTAGAAGTCATAGTAAAATATACTACCTTCAATACTCATGCACCAAAGGGTAAAAAAATTTAGGCCCAAAATTTTTTACAGTACTGAGTTAAAATCGATGAGCCTTAGCCATCAACTCCTTTGATATCCATTTAAAAAAGCGGTACAAATTTAAGACCAAAATCTATTATAGTCCTGAGTTCAAATCGATGAGCCTCAGGTATTTAACAATTTGAGTCTTTGTATCAGTTGATTATTAGTATCACTGTCTATTCTGTGGTAATGTCTAATATTTCTTCGGTTTCCATTGCTTTGGTGAATGAAACTTAGTGTATTAAGTATTCCAACAGCAAAGTTTTCCGGAAAAAATTACATCTGAGGATGAATATGAATCCAGTGGTGATTTCAAAAGCAATACTACGTCTTAGTACCTTCATACATAGAGAATACATATCGTCTCAGTACCGCTAAATGAATAACTATTACCAAGTGAAATTGCTGTTTCCAACCATTTTTAGGCAACAATAACACCAACAAAGCTACACAAAATATCTATAAATATACTACACATATCGTCTCTAGTTTATACGAAGCCTTCTAAGGCGCTTCATAGCATACTTTCTATAGCAAATAGCAGTGTTTGTTGGCAAATGCCATGTGAATTGTAAGTTTGGCAATAAAGAAATCACGTTAGCAATTTACTGATTGAAAATTTATTGCGAAATTCTCCGTGTGCTTGTATGCTCCAGTGAGTAAGGTGAGTAATTGAGTGAGTGATTTGGTCAATGAGTAAGTGATTGCATGAGTGAGTGCTGTTCATACAAATGCGGGTAGCGAAAGGTGGTAAGGCGAAATTATGGTATTTTGTGGTTTGAAAGTTTTTGGTTTTGGGTCGCTTTTTAATTTAATCGAATTAGTTGTATTTAATTTATTTAATACGTATAAAAATTAAGTTCCTAAGGTTACGAAAGTTTGGTCAATTCACTTAAGACCAATACCTTGAAATATAGGAAGTAGACTCGCATATTTCTCTTCTTGACTGGTTCAAAAGTTTAGCGGGTTTAGTCTCGGTCTGATTCGATGGTTTTACGTTGCTGAGGCACATTCCTTTAGATTACAGTATCACTTTTGATTTTTCATCTCTTGATTTTTGCGAGCGCGCAACCTTAATCTTTCTAAAGACTCCTGCTCTTCGTAGTTCATTATGCGAAAATTTATTGTCCCTGAGAAATTCAGTCTAAAAAGCTCATTACTTCTCTGATAAACTCTGATTAAAGCGCATTACTTGGAAATTTAAGTGAGAGATGGCAGAATTCATTGGTTAGCTCAACGTCGCTAATTCATTTTAAATGTCTTCGCAGATATTCATACACCCGGAACACCGGCTAACGGTGTTTTAGTGGATGTCGCCGTTAGCTCTAACACTCACTTCGAAACTGTTGATTTTGAACTGCGCCATCATACTCATCGGAGAGCTACATATATGAATGAGAAGGTGTTTTGCTTTCGCTTTCTTACTTCTTAAAGACTTAATAGTTCAATGAATTTTCACTATTTTAGGCTGAATGTTTGTACTTGTAGAGTTTGGAAGCAAGGTGAGACAGAGATTTTTAGTATTTCGGCTACTATCAGTTGGACCCTTCAGTGTAGTTGAAATCTAGTTTGTTTAATTGATTGCTGTTCTTGTCATAAGTTGGCTCCATCAGTGTAGGTAACGATAGAGCTTGTTGAAGGATCTCCACCTCTTCTACATCCAAAAAGGCGATTATAACCAACTGAAGCGGCGTTTCCCCACTACTGGCCAATGTGATATGCACGCCATTATTAATCAAAAGCGGAAAGCGCGTGTGGTGGAGCGACCAATTTGGTTGCGTATGACGTGCGGCGAAAAGGGTGCACCCGGACGGACGCTTTTACGCGCATTATATGTTGCGCAATGTATGAATACCACGTTATGGGTTATTGAATTCGCCGGTTGAAAGAGCCGGTGGACCGATTTGTCCACGCATTCATCGTATTATACTCGTACCGGTAATATACAATATGGCGGCGGCGTTGGCGGAATACCGTTGACATGTTGTGGGTGCTGTCAGGGGCAAAATGTCAAATGGAAATTGGAAAACGTGCAACACAAAAGTAAGCGCACGAAAGAGTGAATGAGTGAAGAGTATGCAGCAAAAGCGCAAAAAAAATTAATTTACAGAAGAGCGAGGGTCGCTTTTTAAACAAGTTCTTACGGAGGGGAGTAAATATAATCGGATAAACGCACTAAAATATGACTACAGCAATGATTGACTGTGTGTATTTAACGGCTATATTGAATGGCTAACATTCTGTCGAAAGTGTGGTGAGAAGAGCGCTGCTGCAGTGGTGACCTGCCCGGCATTGGTTGATAACGTTGATGCAAATTCATCAAGCGACTTGCATTCAATGGCAAACAAAGCGTGCATTTTCACAAATATACATAAAATGGTTATATGCGTTTGTATATATGTACTTGTGCATACATATTATAAGCTTTTGCACCTGTGCTACGCACACACTTACATACGTACATATGTATATATGAGTACAACGCGCTCAAGTGCATTTCAATTTTGCAATTTACAGCAATTTTGCTGACACAAGTGTGTAAATATTTATTGTTGTAAGCTTCAGCATGAGAAATGGTTGTCCAAAAATGTCATTTAATATGGCGAAAAAGTGGCCCAGTGAGAAATCACAGCATTGTGCTTCGTGCCCAGAAATGACTAAAGTGAAGTGTGAACTAATTTCAAGCTCCGTTTTGTCAGTTTGAGATAGCTGTGTTAAGGGGTTACATGGGTTTCACAGTTTCAAAGAATCGAAAATTTTTTTTGAGTCTTATTAAATTCTATAACATCTCTAGAATATTGTCCTAAACTTTCAAGTTGATGCGACTAATAGTTTCGGAGATACAGCCTTTGAGAACTTTTGCAAACTAACTGCGTCGTCTTTAGTTTTTCCCAAAACTATGTTTTTAAAGTCGGTTGTCAAGATTTCTCGCGAACTACTCAACCGATCTTGATGAAATTTTACACAGGTCTTTGAGATATAATTTACAAGATCTTGAACGAAGGATTTTTATTTTTTTTAATTACAACTATTTTTAAAAAATAAAATGTCGAGAAATTTTCATCGAAATTTGCATTTTTTTTATAAAAACGTCTGCCAAAAATCCAATTTCCATTTTTTTTTGCCTTCGTCCAATACCTAGTTTATTGTCTTTACTAAAACACGTATTTTTAATTTTTATTTCTGATGATCCTGAAAGAAGTTCCGCTGACAATGCGGATGCTCCTTTTTTCCGAGAGACTGCCGGAAATGGCGTCATAATGACTACCATTTTGATATTTTTTTTCTGAAAATTTTACAAAATGTTAATTAAATATGAGTCTTTTAAATAAAAAAAAAATCATTAAAATATTTCATTTTGTATATGTAAGAAAAAAATTATTAAAATATTTCTTTTTGTATATGTAACAAAAAAATTATTTACAAAAGGCCGTTTTTTGCCCGAGGAAACCCATGTAACCCCTTAAATGGGCTTAGGCCAGTCTAAGATTTCAAAAAAAAAAATGTAAATTATTCTTGGCCTAAAACATAACTCAAAAATAAAAGTCGAAAAGATTTTACGCGTTCCTTAATCTTAAGTTGTGTCTGGATAGTATGCTTGTTCATCTTCAAATTGCTTCTTCTCCTAAGTAGTGCCTGGGTAGTTAACATACGTCCTCAAATTGGCACGATCTCATTTGCCTAACTTGTTTTCGATTTCCGTTTTCTATTTCGAAACTAAGGGCATCCCATCCTTCGGGCAATTCGTGAATTCCATTCCAAACTTCGTTGGCTTGGCGATCATAAAAGAATCAATTAGTTTTTGTGTTAATGTGAATCGTATTCCAGTGAGAGCGTTTTACTTCGAACAGAACAGAAAATCGTTATGAGAGCCAAAATATTGGTTATGAAGCGGGTAAAACTTCCATAAAACTTCCCAGCCGCTGTTCCAAACAGTTTGCATCTGTCTTGTAACATGAGGCCAAGCCAGAGCATGTTGAAAAATTTAGTCGTAAATTCCGGCATTTTTCAGCAATCGCTCGCTTCAATTTGATGAGTTGTTATCGACATCATTCCCCATTAATGGTTTCACATGGTTTTAGAAACTCTTAAGGGGTTAGTGGTAGTTAGAATTTTCAAAAAATTATTATTTTTTTTTTGCATTTTCGTTAAATGTAATATCTTAAAAATATTCTCTGAAAATTTCAGGTTGATTCGATAATTAGTTTTTGAGTCCAAGACTATCATTTATAAAACTAATTTTTTTTTGTCCTCTCCAAGGACTTATGGTTGTCACCGCAAGTACCTTTTTTTGGAACTGGCTCAACACAAACAACTATAACTTTCAAAATGAATTTTTTTTTTTTGAAATTTTCGTGACTTCAAGTCAACACATTCTATACGAGTAATAATGCCATATTACTACTTTTGTAAAATAACATCATTTAATAGCAAAAAAAAAAATAACTGAAAACTCTCATTTTTTCGTGCCTCTGACTACCCCTTAATACAACACGCCCTTTTGATCCCACCAAATACTGAGCATTACCTCCATTAATGTTCGGCTTTGCAACTAATTTGGCTGATTGGTCAGGTTTCAAATGTATTTTTTTTTTTTTTTTGCGTTATTGTTTGTCGTAATAGATCCATTTTTCCTCACCAGTCAGAATCCGTTGCAGAAACTACTATTTATTATGGAAGTAAAGTATCAGCTCCCGAAATGAAAAATCGTCTTTCAATATCTCTTGTCTTCAATTCATATGGCACCCAATTTCCTTGATCCAGCACATTGTATCCAGCAATTTCCTTGCTCGTAAAAACTCTGCTTAAGTTACTTCCATAGCTACTGACGTTTTGAAATCTCCATAGATTCTCCGAGCTTTTCTTGTGTTTGGCAACAATCTTCATCGAGTAAAACTTCTAGTTTAGTTGCTCGTCCTCAAAATTTTTTGACAGTACAGGACGATCTTCGTCGTCCAAGCCGAAATCACCACATTTAAACCGTGCAAATCGCTTGCGGCACGAATGTAGTTACAGACCTAATATATTAGGTTGTAAAAAAAATCTTGCGGTATATTCGCTAGTTGGCGCTGAAAGCGTTTTATTCGTCGCAACGGGTCGTGCTATACCTTTTTGGAAAGCTCATTTCAAGCGCTAACACGTGTTTGATTGATTGTCGTTTCTTTTAAGTCGTTCGTGAGTTATAGCGTCGCAAACATGGAGCAAATTAAAGAGAAAATACGGCATATTTTACAGTACTACTACGTTAAAGGCAAAAATGCATCTCAAGCCGCCAATAAAATTTGTGCAGTTTATGGACCCGATACAGTTTTCATTTCCACCACACAACGATAGTTTTAACGTTTTCGTTCTGGTGTAGAGGTGGTCGAAGATACGCCACGCTCCGGAAGGCCTGTCGTCGAAAATTGCGATAAACTCGCTGAACTGGTCGAAAGAGATCGGCATAGTAGCAGCCGTAGCATCGGTCAAGTGCTGGGCATGAGTCATCAAACCGTTATAAACCATTTCAATAAATCATTCAATAAAAATACCGCAAGACCTTTTTGACAACCTAATATTAAAAGCTGAGTTCATGTTGTCACCGAAGCACTCAATATTTTTTTTGCCAACGATTTTATTCTTCATTTTTATTGATTTATTTATGGTTTTTATGGAAAATCGTTGGAAATAAATTGTAAGTAAGCATGAAAAAAATAATATGTGAGTATTTCTAATTTATAATTGCTTTTTGGTGTTTTATTATTTTTTAACTTTAATGAAAGGCTGGAATACACTCACTATTGAAATTTGTAGAATTGATGAACACGTAGTCTAATTAGATGGAATGCACAAATTGTTCTAAATTAAAATTTTCCAGCTAAAGGGTGTAAGGAAATTAAGCATACACGTATTTAGATACCTGTTTTACTGCTTTGTTTGCCTTTTTTTTATTTATTACAACCATTACTCAATGTAAGTCAAACAAGTTTTTGCGGTTAGTATGAGGTGCTTGCAAGCTAATTTTATTGTATTAAATATTTTTAATCGTTAGGTGCACAATACAATTATCAAATATCTATGAATATATACATATTTTTACTACTTTTACATTATTACGTTTTTAACACGGATTTATATATACTTTAAGGGGGTATTCTGGTTTCGAAGCCCGAATTTTAGGTTTCGTTTTTTTTTGGACGCGATAAAAAAAAATCAAAAATTAGTTTGACCATCCATTTTTTTACTTGCTTTTTATTGATACTCTAAGAATACAAAACATAAACAATATGAGAAAAAAAAATAAATTTAAAAAAACTGCAGGTCGGCGAAGTAGAGACTGATGAAACAATGGCTTCTCCTAATGTGCAGGATATAAATCCTTTCCGTGACCAAAAATTAAAATTTATGCGAAATCCGTGAAGATTAAAAGTGTAGCTATCGCACTACGAAACGTTTTTGAAAAAAAAAGAATTTACAAAATGTTGGAAGTTTGAAAAAAAAATTTCGTATTTTCCCTATTTTTTGTAGTTCGAAATTTTTTAAAAATAAAAAAAAAGTTCTTCCGCAAGCTCTTCGCAGTACGATACTATAATGTATAAGAAAACTCTGTGTAAAATTTCATGTGAATCGGTTGAGTAGAACTTGAGATATCATGCACACCGTTTCTAGAAAAGTAGTTATGAGAGAAACTAGTTTAAAGTTTGAGAAAGGCAGCGAAACGGCTTTGTCGGCGCGTCACAAAAAAAAGAGCTGTAACTCGGAAAATAATTTGAATTTAAAAAATTCCTCTTAGGAACATTTTCTTGAAGAGTTATACTATAAAAATATAAAAAAAAAGATTTTTTCGAATTTCTAAACCAAAATACGCCCTTAAACACTTTTTTCTTCTTCAAAGGTACGAAATTACTTGTTACAAAAAGAGGTATACGAATTTTAAACATTTTTTTCGATTTGTTGTTGCATCAATTTACTAAGTTTGTCAAACAATTAAAAGACAGTAAAGTAGTGTGTTAAAAATAGTAGGAAAAAATAGGCATATCGATTTTTTCCTACTATTTTTAACACGCTACTTTACTGTCTTTTCATTTCGTCTGCTTTTTTTTACCTTCTTTGGTTTCACATACTTAATGCAGTCCGAAAAACGCAACAAATAATGGCAATAGCACAATTGTCATAGAATTGCAGGCGGCGTAATTGAGCCATGCCCCAGCACCGCTTGTTTTTACGGAAGCACCAGCTACAGGTGCTGGTGGCCGCCGGGGTGCTGGGTCGCAAATCATTTTTTCTACTTTAATCATCTTGCTACTATCTGTTGGATTGGTATCATTAATGGGTACTCGTACACAAATTATGCCGCCTGGTGGGAGTTGTGCGGTTGCAACACCTGGCGCTGGCATGGGTTTTGTGGCGTTTTCGCCAACGACACCAGTGGTAATGACGGTAGCACCGGCAGCATTTGTCGTAGTTACTGAACCTGGTGGACCGTTATTAATAATGAAGATTTTGTCATCAGCGCTACCTGGTGGTGATTCCACACGCGTCTGAGTTTTCGTTAGCCCTTGATGAAGAATTGCCCCTCCGAGGGCACCAATAGCCAAACCAGAACCTAATATTCAACTATTTAGAATTGATATTTGTTTTCAGTATTAAATACCTTACCAAATCCTAATCCTGACGAAGTTTGGTGCGGTGGTGATGGGTGAAGTACAACAGGCACATAGCCGGGTGAATAATGCGTTGCGCCAGCTGGAACTGAGCCTCGTGAATTATAAATGGCACCAGGGTAAGAGATCTGCACACCGTGTGTCTTAGTGGCTGTTATTGGAGTGTATACATTGGTTCCCGAAGTCGGGGATCCTTGCGATTTCGGCACATTCCATCCTATAGGTTGAGTATTGGTTGTAGATTTCCGGCTGCTGGTCCAAAAGCCCTTTGCTTCACTACACCCTAAATTTTGGGTAAGCAATAAAATTGCAAATATAGCGACCGATGCGCAATTCACATTCACCTCCCTCGCCATTTTTACACTACGGTGGTTTTCCGCGTTCAAACAGGTTGCTTTCAAGCAAGTTAAATTGCTAGCGTATCTCTGTTTCTTTGTACCGTCAGTCACTTTACTACTAAACAAATTAATTATACTTGCTAATGGCAAAATACACAGAGTTATTTCCAGAATGCGTTTTCTATTGTGCAACTGAAAGATTTCTGTTTAATATTGTACCGTTTCGTTTCGTTTGAACTGAATCACTGAATTCGACTAACATCTGCTGAGAGGCTCTACCGTCGGTTATTGCAAAATTGGGGGAACGTGACTCAACGTTGCATTTCAGGATCAATGCTGCCACTGAAATGTCTCAACTTAGCGAGTTACCGCTTCGTGAACTGACAACTGTCATTACAACACTGAACTCACTGCTTTGGTTGCACATCTGCTAGTTGGTTTCCCTGTTAAAGATTCCGATAATTTTGTTGCTTGCCGTACCCAACGTGTGTTATAGAAATATTTGATTTAATTGCTATAATTAAATAAAGTTATCTAAAATCGTATATTAAATATGGCTTCGATAAGTTTATTGATTGAAAAAATACTTTTTCTTCTCATACTGATTCGTCGTTTAATGCATATATTGCATTGATAATTTTTCGTTGAGAAATGAGATTTTGTGTTCATATGGTCTCAGAAAGGCTGCCTCAATACGAATATTTGAGGTTATGTACCCAAACGATTCGTCATCAGACGGCTGACTATTATTATACCCTGAACAGGGTATATTAAGTTTGTCATGATGTTTGTAACACCCAGAAGGAAGCGTCGGAGACCCTATAAAGTATATATATAAATGATCAGTATGTTGAGCTGAGTCGATTTAGCCATGTCTGTCTGTCTGTCCGTCTGTATATATACGAACTAGTCCCTCAGTTTTTAAGATATCATTTTGAAATTTTGCAAACGTCATTTTCTCTTCAAGAAGCTGCTCATTTGTCGGAACGGCCGATATCGGACCACTATAACATATATCTGCCATATAAACTGAACGATCGGAATCAAGTTCTCATATGGAAAACTTTTGCATTTGACAATGTATCTTCGCCAAATTTGGTATAGATTATTTTCTAGGACAAAAATGTAATATCCGAGAAAATTGTTCAGATCGGTTAACTATAGCATATAGCTACCATACAAACTGAGCGATCGGAATCAAGTTCTTGTATGGACAACTTTCACATTTGACAAGATATACTCACGAAATTTGGTAATTATTTTCTAAGGCAACAATGTAATCTCCGAAGAAATTGTTCAGATCGGTTAACTATAGCATATAGCTGCCATACAAACTGAACGATCGGAACCAAGTTCTTGTATGGACAACTTTCACATTTGACAAGATATATTCACGAAATTTGGTATATATTATTTTCTATGGCAACAATGTAATCTCCGAGAAAATTGTTCAGATCGGTTAACTATAGCATATAGCTGCCATACAAACTGAGCGATCAGAATCAAGTTCTTGTATGGACAACTTTCACATTTGACAAGATATATTCACGAAATTTGGTATATATTATTTCCTAAGGCAACAATGTAATCTCCGAAGAAATTGTTTAGATCGGTTAACTATAGCATATAGCTGCCATACAAACTGGACACATAATTACTAACAGAAATGCACCTGTGAAGGGTATTTAGCTTCGGTGCAACCGAAGTTAACGTTTTTTCTTGTTTCTTGTAAGATATATTAAGTGAAAATAAACGCATGTAGGCTGTAAAATGAAATATTTTAGAAATTGTTATAAAAAGCTTGCACTAGTAAAAACTTGTTTTCAAATTTTTGGGTTATTAAAACTTAATTTTGTAATAAAAAAAATAAAAGCATTAAAATCTGAAGACCTTTGACAGCACTCACAAGTTGTTTTCATTAATCCAATTCTATTTTTCTCACAGGGTCTTTTCAAAGTTCAGCTAACAGTGCTTAATACCGTTGACTGCAGTTGTTTTTGTCACTTTTGTTTTTGTCAACTTCAATTGATGGACTTGCACCTGTGTATGTGTATGCATGTGCATGCTGATACTTTCAAAATCTCTGCGTTTTGGCACAGCTTTTGTGTTGTTGCAGCAGATTTGATTGGTTATCAATATTTTACTTATGCCAAACGTTATTTGTTGTATATATTGGTTGTATATGTACGTGCATATGTATGTATGTACTCAAATGAGTTTGTATATTCGAAAGTTTGTCCTTTCATTTAAGCTGTACGAAAGCTGCCGAAAATTTGTTGTACGTTCGTTTTGCATCGAAGGCAATTTTTGTTGTAACGATCTGTAATTGTGTTCATATTTGTGAATACATACGTACATATGTATGTATGTTTTGCCTTCTGGGTTAATTGAAAAGTAGCTTTAATTGAGTAAAGGAAGACCAAAGAAAATTAGCGTGGAGATGAAAGAAAATGAATTTGAGAAATGGAAAGAAAAGCAAAAACGATTTAATTTAAATAAATTATCAAATCATTGAGGAAAGAGTAAGGAAGGCATCGGTTGCCTTATATAGGGAAGAGGTGAAGACTCTCGCCAAAGGTAGTATTTTGGCTCTACGAAACCGTAGTAATGTTCTATGGTGCGTTCGTCTGGTGGAGGGCGCTCGAAAAGATATACTTGCTAAAAAGCTTGAACGCTCCTGCGCGACCGCGAGATCCCCCCGACCTAGAGTAGCACGCAGGAGGTCTGCTGAACTATTTGCCTTGAGCAATGTTCATTTTGCTGCAATCGTAGGAGTTCTTAATGAACACTGTCTAATAGGCATTCATGCGGTAAGGCCAAAAATCTTGTTGAGGACGGTAGTTATCAAAGTTGTATGAAGGAGGGTGAGTTGGAAACAGGCAGGCACTTTCTTCACCAATATCAATTATTTGCACGGCTGAGGCTAAAATATATCGGTAGTCTTACCTTCGGCAAATCAGAAGAAATAGTCAAAACTGACATGAGTCGTCTCAACAAATTTCGTTCAAAAGCGTTTTGTCGAATTGTATGGGTCTTATGATCCAACATATAGGAGTTGGCGTTCTAAACTCCCCAAGTGAGATGCCTTTTAGAATCGAGATCTTAACCTAAAGCAAAAATGGAAGGAGATAGCGGAAAAAATGGTAGTTGAAGAAAAGTGGATTTAGTAATAAAAAGGAGCAAGAAGAAAAGACAAAACGTTACCTTCAAGTGCATCGCAGCTATAACAACCTTCACAGTTGTATATCTTATAGCGTAAAAGGGTATACAAATATTTTTAACACGATTTTCATCGATCAGTTTGAATGAAAGCTAAATGCGTTAGTGATCCATCCGATCTAAATTCCAACGAATGCGGTAGTTTCGGTTGAAAATTTGTCGTAAAACTCGCGAAGACTCAATGTGGTATGCGGCGATGCATTATCGCCAAAACCAAGAGTTGTCGACCATAATTCCGACCTCTTTTTACGAATCTGTGTACGCAAACGACGCATAACCCTCAAATACTATACTTTGTTGTCAGTTTGCAGTTTGTTTTCAGGAGTGCACCATATCTCGATAATCGATGAAAACTGTGAACATAACTTTGATTTTCAAACAGCGTTGACGTAGTTTTTTCGACTTCGGATCACCTTTGCCATGTTATTCGGCTGTCTGATTCTGGGTCGTAAACATAGAAACTCAACGTCAGTAATAATACGTTTCATGACCTTAACACGACGCTGTTGTTCGAAAAAATTTAGTGTTTTTGGAACCAATCCATCACTTTCCTTAGGTCCAAATGATCTTTCAAAATGGTTTTCACTGGTCCTTCTGATGGTTAATCGTCGATTCGGAAGCACCAATTCCTTTACTTTTTTGACGTTTTGATCATCAGTTAATGTTGTTGGCCGTCCAGGATGTTGTTCGTCGTCAACGCGTTATCGATCCTCTTCGAATATTTCACCACTTCCTTGCGACAAACAATTATCACCGAAGACCTTTTCCAACATTCTGATCGTTTCTGCATCAGAAATTTGTTTCCGCACTTAAAATTTAATGGAACTTCTTCTGTTGAACAATTTCACTCATCGTAAAAGTCGCCGAATGCATTTTAAGTAGACAAGCATACCAGTATACTAAACACCAATGATAATTTCGTGGTGACATTTGACACAGATGTCTCTGACAGTCATACCGTCCTAGAAAGAAAAGATTTCGATGAATGCGTTTTCGCGCAAAATTTAAATTAAAAAGTCTTACTATTTTTTGCCCACAGTAGTATATATTTACAGTCATACATAGCACATATAATATGCATATAACAGTTAAACTGCAAACTTGCAACACAATACCGGCTGCCTTGTGAGATATTTCAATTAAGGTTGCTTCAGATGCACCCTACAACAACACGTATGCATACAAATTCATAGAAAATCACCTCCTGCATATTAACGCCAGTTTTCCTGTGGTAATTTAAACCACAATTAGTAGTAAATTCTGTTGTAGTTCGAACAGAAGACAGTGTGCCAAGTTTGTAATACGATTAAATCTCTGCTAAGGTATACATACGATATGTATGCGATATGTATATATACATACATATGTATGTATGCACATAGCATATGTATATATATGTATGTTACCAGTTAGAATTACCTGTAGGATATAAGTCAATCTGAGTTTAACAAGCAAAGGTAGAATCTAGTTTACGGAAGCAATATTAATACATGCGCTCTGGCTAGAATTCAAATTTTGATAACTGACTCGAAAATCCTTAAATATATTATTTATTTTTATAATTTAGTGTTCATCTGTAGTATAAGAAAAATTAATATAATTAAAAGTTGTATCAGAAATTTTCTTAAAAATATTCTCCACCTCAATCGTCTTGGGTTTCACCAGCATATAATTGTCAAAAAAGTCTCGCGGTATTTTTATTGAATCAATTCGTGTGGAAACCATACATCGAGCTTCTTAGTGACTCCAAGCTTCTTCAAATGGTTTATAATGGTTTGATGACTCATGCCCAGCTCTTGACCGATGCTACAGCTGCTCCTATGCTGGTCTCTTTCGACCAACTCAGCAATTTTATCACAATTTTCGACGACAGGCCTTCCGGAGCGTGGCCCATCATCGACCACCTCTACACCAGAACGAAAACGTTGAAACCATCGTTGTGTGGTGGAAATGAAAACTGTATCGGTTCCATAAACTGCACAAATTTTATTGGCGGCTTGAGATGCATTTTTGCCTTTATCGTAGTAGTACTGTAAAATATGCCGTATTTTCTCTTTATTTTGCTCCATGTTTGCGACGCTATAACTCACGAACGACTTAAAAGAAACGACAATCAATCAAACAAGTGTTAGCGCGTGAAATGAGCTTTCCAAAAAGGTATAGCATGACCCGATGCGACGAATAAAACTAGAACTACGCGCTTTCAGCGCCAACTAGCGAAAATACCGCAAGACTTTTTTGGCAACCTAATATATGTGACCTGGGCTACGAAAAGGGGGCTTAGGTGTCAAAAAAAAAAAAAACATTAAAAAAAAATAAAAAAAATTGAAAACAAAAAATGATTTTTTGACACCTAAGCCCCCTTTTCGTAGACCAGGTCACATATACAGAATAAAAACCTAACCAGGCCGTCTAAAATAACTCTCTTAACTTTTAACAACGAAGCTATGAGATTCACCTCGAGACAGTGATATTCTTTATCTGCTAAGCCCGCGACAAGTCTAAATTTGCAGACTTGAATTCGACGAAACTTTCTTAGGTCTTTTGTTTGTATCTGCACAATAGATTTGAAGAAAGTTTCGGTTCAACAAAGTCACTTTATGCCACGCCTTTTCATATTTAAACTGGATGAGGCAACTGGTAACCGTTCCCAGAGTTTAAGCAAAAGCTCGCAAGTTTTTTCAAAGCTTTTAAGATCTAAATATTATCTTTTCCTACTATTACATTTAAGCCAAAAGGGTTCTAGTGACAATCTCAAAAATACTCAACAAATCTAAAAAAAATATTTCGACTGATGTGCTAAGAGGTCTATAAGGTATTTGAGGTGACCTGATTACGAATTTGAGTTCAAAAATTTTCCAACACTGGACTAAGGATTGCACTGAAACCTAATGTCTTATGTGCCCTGACGACAACACACAAAATTATATGTGCTAGGAAGTACTCTCATTTTCGGTTTTGAAAACCTAAAATTAGTGTTAGAGGCTGGACACAGCCTCTAACATCACAGTCGAAATATAACTGTAAACTAGTGTTACAAAACAACTTTATTCTACTTTAGAATTTACTAAATGGGAAATATATCTTAAATAAAGTCATAAACGCGTCCACAGCATCTTCCAAGTAAGCTCAAATTTAAATTAGTTAATCCTACCAGAGCTTTCTCAGAAAACACAACAATAATGGTAAACACTTACACAACTCTTGTGTCATGTTGTTGATGTTGTTATTATGTGACAAACTGTTTGATAATTTAATTTTCTTACAACAAATTCAATTAAGTCACTGACACTTAGGCGGTAAAAGTAGAATGGATAGGCTGTTGCGCAAATTTACTTTGTTAAAATTAACAAATTCGCCGTATATGTTAATAAAGGGTGATCCATTTGGAGGTTCCCTACTTTTTTTTAAAGAAATACACAAGAACTTCAAATATAATGTGGCTACGTCTCAGATGGTCCATCCGTTGAGCCATTTCGATGACTTCAAACATTTCGACTGGTAACTGGCGCATGACAGGCGTAACGTTTTGATCCAAGATCTGAAACGAAGCGGGATTGTCCGCATAGATTTTAGACTTTACATATCCCCACAGGAAAAAGTCTAATGGTGTGATATCACACAATCTTGGTGGCCAATCGACAGGCCCAAAACGTGAAATTATCTGCTCATCGAAGTGTTCTCTCAGTAAGTTGGTTGATTGATGCGACGTGTGGGAAGTCTTGTTGAAACCAAAAGTCCCGAGATCACGACAAATAGTCAGTTATCAAGGCGTGCTAACGGTCGCCGTTAACTATAATGTTGTCGCCGGCATCTCATTTTTGAAAAAATATGGACCGATGATTCCACCGACCCACAAACCACACCAAACCGTTTTTTTTTCAGGATGGAATGGCAGCTCTTGAATCACTTCAGCTTGCTCTTCGTCTCAAATGCGGCTATTTTGCCTGTTTACATACCCATAAAGCCAGAAATGGGATTCATCGGGGGAAAAAATTTGGCTCGAAAACGTCGGTTCTTCTTCGAAGTTTTAAGGAACCCATAGACCTAAGCGATGTCGCTTGGGACGGTCGAGCGGCTTCAGTTCTTGCACAAGCTGTATTTTGTACGCTTTTAAGATCTCGGCATAAAATGCGCCAAGTCATTCCATACGTCAGTCCGAGTTGAAACGATTTGTAATCGTTGTTCAGGCGTAAATCTTTCCAATATGAAATGCCAAATAATACTGAACAAAAATAACATGACAGCTTGACACGACTCACGTGTGATCTGTTAAAAAAAGGATATTGAAAAAAGTACCTCTAAATGGATCACTCCTTAGTTACGCTAGTTTTTCTCGAAATACGTTTGACTCAGAATAACATGTGATAGCAATAATAAGTAACACTTTTGATAATCATTTCGATTTTTAAACCACTTTGAATTCTAAATTTAAAAAAAAAAAAAAAAAAAAACATTTTTTGTTTTTGGGAAGCCGCCATTTTGTCAAAAATAAAGATTTTGAGAAGTTATTTTTTATTTTGGTTTTAGGATATCAGACAATGCTAAGCAGATAAATCCTCCTCTGCGCCTGACACCTTTTTTCGGCATTTCTTTAGGAGATTGGCTACAGGTTCAAGGGAATCCAACATTTTTCAAAACGAATCGCAGATTACTAAAGCGGCATGATATTCATGAACAAATTGTTTATCCCATAACAACCGATCCTTACTAGATAGCTAAACATCCAAAGCTTCTTTTGAAATAAAAAGGGTTCGCATAAAGCTTATCAATCGTTCGGACGCGACCTTGTAGCTGAAACATACGGATGTTTTTTTTTTTTTTTTTGTCTCAAATAGTAGCTGATTATTGAAATTTTATATTTAAGACTCACCCTTAATGAGGACCAATTTCTAGCCTAGTATTCCTAGTATTATCAAAATTTTACCAAGTTAGTATTTAAAATTCTCTACTCCATATTTAAAAATGTAACTTCTGTAATAAAATGCAAATGATAAATCTCCAAAATATTATTCCACAAATTTTAGCCGAAATAAACTCCCAAATGCCATTATTAGGTGGTATGTGTGTAGATGTGTAGTTGGGATGACAAAATCCTGAGACAGCTTCAACCCTACCAAACATACTGAAGTCCTGTGCACAATTACATTTAATGTTTAATGACAAAATAGCAAATAATATTCAAATATTCGCATATAAGTGACCAAATTAGATTATCTTCCACAACATTTAACCGATTCACTGCATTTTATGTACTTTACTTACACATATAGTACATACCGACGCTCATACATGTGATTTTACATATGTACATATTTCGGCACTTGAGGCGAAAAGCGCAAAGAAAATGAAAATAACAACAAATAAATTTTCAAATACCCCAGTAGGAAATACATGAAACGGAAGGTGGTAGGATCATTACTCTTGAAGCAAAACTTAAAAATTAAAGCTTTCAATAAGCGAATGGCTTTGTGAGGAGAAAAGTTAAACTTTAAGCTTTCACTACAAATTTCTAGAAAAAAAAAATACTTTGTAAGCTTTATAGGGACCAAAAGGTGTATACAAGAATGAACGGATTCTACTTTTTCTCTAATAAATGGGCTGGATGGGCTAACAAACACTGAAACGGACTTCATCTACTGCTACTACCTTCGGAAACAGAATTTGTCTGGCACGAGCATTTGTCTTCCCAATAGGTCCATAATACATATCGAAACTTAAGCCTTCTTTTTCTTCCTCTAATATAGAAACACACAACTCCACTTTAATTTGGTCCAATCCACATCTATGAAACCAAAAAAATACTCCTTTCTGCCAAGTATTTGTTGATACGGCTTAAATTTAAACCTCAGGTTGCCAACTACCTTTAAAGGGCGTGGCTCTGACTTCCGGATTTTATAGAATATTGATCTCACCAGCCCTTAAATTTCTATCACTTACCTGTACCTGTACCTATACTGTGATCCGGAGTTTACTGGATGAGTTCCTAATGTTCCAAGTTCCGCTTTGAGTATTCCAATAGTTACTGATCTCAAAGCTTTGCTCAGTTTCTTCGTAGTTAAGTGTCTTTTAGTCACTTTATAGCAATCTTATCATGGAGAGGTTTTATTCGAGCTCTGGAGATGCTGAAAATGTGTGCATGCCGTTGAAGTAGTCTCTTCGTACTAACCGTCTGGATCAAAACTCTCGTAAACTCTATGGCTTGTCCACCAATCCTGGGAAAACTTAATACGTAGAGCTAGAACAGATTTAACATATTTTTGGTCGAAATTCTTCTGCTCAACCCGTAATCCAAGTGTTGCTCGTAAAAATCGGTCTCTGACACATTGAGCAGTAAATATAGAGACGAAACAGGAAGTCACCATATTATAAATGCATAAATTGTGACGACATAGTACTAAACCGTCTAGAACCCGCAACAACAAGTATCAACTAATGTGTAAATAAAGTCAGACAATAAAAAAACGAAAGGTTCAAATAGTTAGTGGATGGCATTGAAAGCAAACCAAAATAACCCTCCCCCTACACTACCAGCCAGCAGTTGAAGAAGTCATCATTTTTCTGGTCCATCAAATCGCTTAGTTCGGCTATTAGTTATAAAGTGTAGCGGGCCAGAAAAAAACAAACCCTTAAAAAAGTAGCGTCTGATGCGCCTTGAGTGACTAAACGAGTGGGTGAGTGGGTTGAGTTCGTGTTATGGCTTTGCCAACTGGCGAGCGTAAGCACTTGGCTTGTACATCTGCTCTCCAACACTGAGTTTTCACTTTTACTTGCCAAAAAAGTATTCACTGTCGCGCTAGATTTATTTTACACGATATTTTCGGTTTTTTTTTTTTACTTTCGTGGTATTGGAAAAAAATAAACAGTTAACTAGCGAATATGAAAACATTGCCTGCCACTTTGTTCACCCGTGCCCACTTCAACTTCGCTTCAGAAAGTAATAATGCTTCGTTAGTCGACTGCGTTTCGCGGCGAAAAGTCAAACAGAACGTACTCTGTGTGTTGAGATTTGTCTTAGATTACCCTTTCACTTGTTCGCGAGCAACCTTCCTCGGCTGACTGAGTCGTGGACCAAAATGTTGCGCGAAAAAATTTGCATAATTTGTTAAAAGACATTTCGAAGTGGAATGTGACTTATGGCCGGCGTATGCGAGCATGCATTATGGCGGATCTTAGCACAGATTTGCGGAGCTGGTGGGTGTTTGCTGCGTCTTATTTCTTTGTCAAATGCGTTTCTTCGAGTAGATATGATAAATGACTTTTCAATAGCAACGTGACACACTTAATTTATAGGCACATCCGAAATAATGATCGTTATTATTTAATTCTTGAATAACTAATAGCTGAAATATTTCGTAAATTATGCGAAGTTTCTGCTAAGACTCTGCATTTTATTGGATATACAGATAAAGTATAAAGATGGTCTGATAAGCACTTCACCTCACAGCCCCATGGCGCGCTAATGCAAGATTTTTTTAATCATGTAAGGCATTCTCATTGATGGCTATCGTCCAAATTTCAGCCGGATTTTAGAAAAATTTAAATATTGCTCCCTTTCGTTCAGTCGGTGATAGGATTAAATTCAAGGTGTGTGTGGTAGTTGAGGCAGTAGGTAACACAAAAGGTTTGATTAGTTACATATATCCTGAAGGAGCAATTGGACATTAGATAGTTGAGGCAGTAGGCAACACAAAATGTTTGATTAGTTATATCCTGAAGGAGCAATTGGACATTAGAAAGCTCTCGGCGCCATGGATGGTTCCAGAGTTTGTCCACTCCGGTCAACATATGAAATCATGAGATCACTCTCGAGCAGTATTTGACGCTGTTTGAGCGCAATTTGCGGAAGTTTCAGTGTGATCACCGGTGAAACAATAAAGCAATCAGCAATCTGGTACACACCAGAGATGAAGGAACAGTCAGGACTGTTGATTTTACTGGGCAAATTGCGAAGCAGGATTTACAAGGTCACCGGACTGTACTGTTGGGAATTATTAGAGAAGAAGTCCCCATTTGGAGAGGAAAAAAGTGACCTTCCATCATGACAATTTTACTGGGCGAATTGCGAAGTAGGATTTACAAGGTCAACGGACTAAATTGTTCGGAATTTTTAGAGAAGAAGTCGTTATTTGGAGAAGAAAAAAGTGACCTTCCATCATGACAATTTTACTGGGCGAATTGCGTAGCAGGATTTACAAGGTCAACGGACTGTACTGTTGGGAATTATTAGAGAAGAAGTCCCCATTTGGAGAAGAAAAAAGTGACCTTCCATCATGGCAATTTTACTGGGCGAATTGCGAAGTAGGATTTACAAGGTCACCGGACTGTACTGTTGGGAATTATTAGAGAAGAAGTCCCCATTTGGAGAAGAAAGAAGTGACCTTCCATCATGACAAGCACCGAGCCACACCTCCGCCGTCGCCATTGATCGAATTATGCTACGAACTGCTGTCCAATCCACCTTATTCTCTAGATTTTTTACTTTATGTTACTTTTTTCTGTTTTTAAACTTGAAAAAGTCGCTCATCGGACAGAAATTTGGGTCAAATCGAGTTGGCCATTGGCCCAAGAAACATATTTCAAACCAACATATCCAAACCGTTTCTGCTTCTTCATAAATCGGTTCTGTTGTCGCAGAAACCATCGCTGCAGTCGATCGAACAGTATGCCGACCAGACTTCGGACACAACTCACTTCATTACGGACAGAAATTTGAGTTCAATCGGGGGGTTTTCGCAGCCATATCGTATTTTTCAGACGGTTAAAAAAAAAGTTTAACGCTAAGTCAAGTCTATGGAGCTAAATTTCCATTTTTTCAAAATGTTCTTTTGTAGGCTAAGTATTTATCGGAACAATCTAATACAGAGAAATAATTTCGATAGTGGTCTTACGAACCAGAAATCGTTGTTAATTTAAACATATTCCTATTCCTCTATAGTCGTGTGAAATTATTAAAATGTATTTTGAACCAATCGCCTAATATTCTTTTCCTCACTCACTTTCAGGTTTGGTTTCAAAACCGTCGCGCGAAATGGCGCAAAACGGAGAAATGTTGGGGTCGCAGCACAATCATGGCCGAGTACGGATTGTATGGAGCGATGGTGCGCCATTCGTTGCCACTGCCGGAGACCATCATCAAATCGGCTAAGGAGAACGAGTCAGTGGCACCGTGGCTACTAGGTATGGAGACGGAAAGTAAATGCAAAAATTTATCAAATTTACTTTTTTCATTATGCAAACAAAAGTAACGGTAGATTGTAGTTCTGTTAACATTTCTCGTTTACTAATTATTTTTTGATCAATCTTTAATTTTTTTCACTAACTCTTTTGTTTTACAACAAACATTCAACAACAATGAAAATTTTGAAAATTGTGAACATATTTGAAGTGCATGACGAATTCATGTTGTCGCCGATTTGCGTCATATGTTCATAATATTAACTAGACGCGTACCTCACTCCATCCGCCGCCCGCCGTGAGGCATCTCTATTGAATTTGTAGAAATGACTTTGCGGATTAGCCACAGATAGACATTAGGTCGCATAAAATATTCAATAGACAATTGTCGCTCTGCAACAACTTCCTCTTCCTAACTGCCTTTGAGCTGAGGGGTGATGAGCAACTGGTAGCGCAACAACAACAATGAAAACTAATAAATATTTTCATCTTTCGCTCATTTATGCATTCGAGGGGTGTAAATTTATGCTTTGCGTACTCATAATGCCCCGTTCACCACAACTAGCCAAGTCTTTGTATTATCTGTGTGCGCTTCCACTTTCATCCTATCGCCCTTCACACTTGGACTTTGCCGTAGTTCGATGAGGGCAGGTACTCGTACGTGCTGCTGCAATTTCTGCTCATTGTACTCATTATACGCTAACTTGATCCTTTTATTGTTAATAATCGCTTAATAAATGCAAGAAAACGTCGATAAATGCTACAACAAACAAGTAAGGAAGTGCTAAGTGCGGGTGCAACCGAATTGTGACAAAAGAGTACCCGGAAGTTGTAGTTAAAATATTTATTTTGTCGCCTTCAAAGTAATCCCCACCAGATGTAATACACTTATTGCCATCGATTTTTCCAGTCATTCAAACGCTTTTCATAAGAACTTCTTGGGATGGCCTTAAGCTCTATTACCAAATTTTGTTTTATCTCTTCAATCGAACACATTTCAGTGATGATTCGATGCGATAGTGCATTATTATATAAAATCCATGAATTGTTCTCCAAAATTCGTGACGTTTTCGACGAATATTTTCACGCGAAGGCCTTAATACGACCAAATAGAAGTCCTTATCGACTGTGTGTCCCTCTGGAAGAAATTCATGATGCACCAAACCACAAATATAAAAAACAAGCAATGAGCATCGTTGGAATATCCGAAGAATCGGTGAAAACCATTTTGAAAGATCAATTGGGGCCAAAAAAAGTGAAAACCGGTTGAGTTCCAAAATCCTTAATTTTTTCAGAAAAGCAGCTTCGCCTTAGGGTATGTGAAACAATGCTTTCCGACTACCACTTTGTCATGAAACGTATTATTTCTGGCGATGAGTCCTTTATCTATGCTTACGACCCGGAAACAGACGGCCAAATATCGTGGCAAAGGTGAGCCAACCTGTTAACAAGGAATACTATTCGAGTGTTATGAGTCGTTTTGCGCGAAGCTTTTCATAAAAATGGACGGGAATTATGGGTCGACAACTCTTGGTTTTTCACGATAATGCACTGTCGCATACTGCAATGATTCTTCGTAAGTTTTTCGATAAACATTCAACCAATATTGTGCCGCAACCACCTTATTTGCCTGATTTAGCTTCGTGTGACTTCTGGCTATTCAGCAAACCCAGGCTCCAGGGAGACCGTTTTGGGTCCATCGGAGTCATTAAACGTGAATCGCAACGCGCGTTGAGGGCTTTTCGGGAAATTGATTTTTAAAAAATTGAAAAAAACTTGGTGCAAGTGTATTGGAACCAACGGTAATTACTTTGAGGGGACGACATAGATTTTCAGGAATAAATTAAGAATTTAACTATTTTTTGACCGATATTTGCGGTAAAAAGTCAACTATATGTACTAGGGTCCAAATATTCGGCACCTAGGGGCTTTAACGGTTTTTGTTGGTCACATACTCTAAAGGCATTATTCGTACAAAGTTTTATCCCCTTATATTAATTGCTTTTTGATTTTTACACATGAAAGTGGAAAAAAATTGTTTTCTGTAAAATAATCCAATTTTTACCTTTAATATCTTTTAAACGGTTTGGTTTACGGAAAAATCGTTGCAGACTTTTTTGAACGGCATTCAATTTCCTATATGTGACCTGGTCTATGAAAAGGGGGCTCAGGTGTCAAAAAATCATTTTTTTTTTTTTTGACACCTAAGCCCCCTTTTCGTAGACCAGGTCATATTATGACCAACGAAACGATATATTTCAATTAGTTGGAAGCGTGATACAATTTTTTTTATCTAACAATAAAAAAACAACGGTTTCCTAGGCGGAGGACCCTTCCCATTATAATTAAGATCTCATACTTGAACAGCCTTTTTAGGTGTCTATCAGCCAATTTTTCAGATTACGAAGCGAAAAAAAATTGTTTTTTGACCCACCCTAATACATATACATATGTACATATCTACATATTTTGTTCAGTAAATTTTAAATTTCGAAATGAACCTAAAAAACACAAAAAAAAATATTTAATATGTAATTTCTAAATTTTGAATTTTTGTAAATTATATTTGTTTAGTTTGGTTTTTCTCAATTTATTTATAATATTTTGTGATAAGCCCCGTTTTATTTGTTTTCGTTTATTAGTTTTTTTTTTAAATTTCACATTCAATTTAAATTTTTTAAAATCAACAATTTTAATTTTATTTTTGATTTTATAATCTATCTCACACATTAAACGATATTTGCGGTAAAAAGTTAACTATATATATTGGGGTCCAAATATTCGGTACCTAGGGGCTTGAACAGATGGATTTGGACAACTTTTGTCATAAGGTGGCATATTCTCAAGGCACTAATCGTGCAAAGTTTTGGTAATATTGATTGCTTCTTGATTTGTGCACTGGAAAGGAAAGAATCAGGTAGGAAGTAGGTGTGGTATCAGTCCGATTTTCACCGTTTACATCTTTTAAACAGTTAGATTTGCGAAGAAATCGTTGTAGAGCTTTTTTAAGAGCACTCAATTTCCTGCATAACCCACGAAACGAATTATTTTTTTTCAAATAGTTGGAAGCGAGATACCAATTCGTTCATCTGATAATAAAAAAAAAAAAATTAAAAACCGTTAGGCGGTGGACCTTCCCGTTACAATTAAGTGGTTACATGGGATTTTTTTTATTTTGAAAATTTTGCGACAATTTTTTTGAAATAGTTGTGATTGAGAAAATAAAAAAATTCTTCGTCCAAATCTCTAAGAATTGTATCTGAAAAACCTGTGTAAAACTTAATGAAGATCGTTTAAGTAGTTCACGAGACTTCAAAAACTTCAGTTTCGAGAAAAACGCGTTTAAAGGCGACGCACTTAGTCCAGCTAGTCGCAGCGCACAAGTTCTCAAGGCTGTATCTCCAACTTAAAAATTTTGGACAATACTCTAAAGGTGTTGTAGAATATAAAAGACAATTGAAACCCGCAAACCCGTGTAACCCCTTAAGAGCTTATAGTTGGAGAGCGTTTTTTATTGAGAAAATACACTAAAAATACTAAGCGAAAGAAAGGCATGCTTTTTTGAACCACCCTAATACATGTATGTTTACATTTAGTTTGATAAAATTTAAATTTTTAATTTAAAGAACTTAAAAACACAAAAAAAGTTTTAAAAACAAATATAAAAAAAATTAAAAATTAAAAAAAAAAATTAATTACATAATACTTAAATTTGAATTTTTTTAAATTGTTTATGTTTTTCTCAATTTCTTTATCTTATTTTGTGAGAATCTCTTTTATTTTTTATTCCTTTTTTTGTTTATTTCACATTCAGATTAAATTTTTTAAATTCATCGAATTTTAATTTTAACTTATTTTATATTTAATTTTTAAGTTTTAATTTTACTTTTAATTTTTAATTTTAACTTATTTTAATTTTAATTTTTAATTTTACTTATAATTTTAACTTTAATTTTATTTTATTGCAAAGTGCTTAATAATATTTTTAATTTTTCTTGTTTACTTGTTTTAATTGTAACAATAATTTTTGAATAATTTTAAAATAATTAAAAAATCTGGCAATACTGTTGTTGTCTCAATCCCTATACCTTTAATACCCAATTTCCATTGTTCTCTGGCTAATCTCCAACTGATCCACTTGCCTTGCGATTTAGTTCTCTTTCATTGCTCATTGCTTTGCCATTGCAACCACTTACAATTACCCTCCTAACCCTTAACCCCTGCCACTGGCCCATAAAACCGTTACGCTGAGGCTACTCGCACACGTAATCTAGTCAAACGCATGACATATGGCCACACCACAACTCCGCCTCGCCCCTCAAGTATTAATACGTGTACTTGTTTTTGTTGTAAGTTGTAAGCCCACTTTAGAGACAAGCTATTGTCTACTCTTATTTATTCATATATTTTCATATATGTATATGCATGTATGTATGTGCTTATATCCTTAAAATTTTGTTGTTGTGTGTGTGTTTATGCGTCTTTGTTGACTTCAAGTAGCTTAACGCGGATTTAAAATGGCAATTTTCATTTAATTCCGTTTTATTTTATTTCATTTATTAACTGCTGTCAAAACAGCCAACCCAACCACCCGCTGTCGCCGCCCACCACATAAGTACCCGGCCGCATTTCATTGCTATTCAATACAATCGTGCCATAAATACATTCGTACGCCTTCGTTTCTTCTCGCAATCTGTTTGACATTTTTAATTTTCCACCGCCTTTAATTTATGTCCTTTAATCGCTTTGATAATTTCAATTAAAAACGCTTTCAAATTCTCATTTCGTAAATATCAGAGGAGGGGAACTGGGCGGGGGAGTATGAGTCGCATTATAGTGACATCTCTCTTTCTAATTAGAAATTAATAATAAAGAGACATTAAGATTACAGTTAAAGCATACATATAGCATGCATTGTTGTTGTGTACAATGCAATATTTCTTGCGTAAATTCCAGATAAGTACTTAGGTGATGAAATACCGCTGGCTCCTCTCCTAAGAGACAGCATTACCAAAAGTGTAAACTTCATTAAGAAGTTCAAGGTTAGCCTCAGTAGTAAGGCTAAATGGAACGATTGCGATCTTGAGCTACTGCTTAGGGATCGTACAACCAAGTGGTATACTGACATCTTGAAAACGGCGGTGAGAATTCGCGTAGTGGTCGCAGGACCATGCATCAAACTCTCCATGCTTCTGGGTAGTTTTCTGAGCATACTCCAAGCAGAGGTCTTTGCTATAAGTCGGCGCGTAGAACGCAACTGTCGCCATGAACGTATAGCTATACTCAACGACAGTCAAGCGGCATTTAAAGCGATCTCTGCATACGAGATCAAATCGCTATTGGTGCAAGAGTATATAGAACGACTGAAGAGTCTATCAGATCGTAACCAAGTGCACCTTATCTGGGTGCCAGGTCACAAAAGTATAGCCGGGAACTCTCTGATGAGCTCGCCTGATCCGCAGCATCTACCAAAATGGTAGGAACCTTTCATTACGTTTGGTCCTCATACCATAAAAAAGCTGATCCGCAAGGAAGGAGTGGGTAGGGAAGGGTAGTGGCAACATCTCCAAGGCAGGCGCCTTGCCAAGTGGCTAATAGGTGGTTGCAACCTTCAAAGATGTAAATATGTCGTTGCGCACAATAGACCGCGGTGCTATACTCATTTATTTGTCTAATCCCATCTTATATTCCACTTAAAACTGATTTTTTTTTTTTGTTTTAAAGTGTCTTAAATTCGTGACACATGTCGTTGTTGTCGCGTTTAAAAATATTCCCGTTAAAAAATACTGCACTCCGGACTATTGCAGGATGCCTCCTATGGACAATAGGCACAGCGAGGCTCACATGCTTCCGATCAAGTAATTTACTGAGGCCTCTTCAAGCAGTTTCTGTTGTTTTTGCAGAAATCATCCCTGCAGTCGTTTGAACAGTATGCCGACAAGACTTCGGACGCAACTCACTTCATAACTATTAACATCGTCATCGACTCCCTATCAGAGCATGGCACACTTGAAGTGAAACCACCACCCATTGCAGATGAAGAGTTCGAGTTGCCACGAGACTTCGTCTTCTTTATTGGTGTAGACACTGCTCACGCGGTTATAGCTGGGTTTACAACAGCGCGCAGGTCGTTCTTCCTTTTCGCTGTTTGGCGCCAACGAGACTGTAGCAGGTTACTCCTAACTCCTACTTATACAGGATCGACATACCAAATATCTGACCATCGTTCAATGAGTTCCCGGGTGAATCTAACCACCTCTTTGCATGCCCAGCCAACCACACTCATCTAATACCACTCCACCTGGTCCGACTCCGTCCTTTTCCTAAGCCAACCCACTTCGATGACAACCAACCCGAACCTTATCAACCAAGAGTGAAATAGATACCCGATACCGCAGCAATAACAACAACGTTCCACTTACAAGTTCAGTCGTCCTTGACCGGATAACAATACGGGTTCCGTTCCCATTACGTAGACCCGACTATCGTGGGATTGGTATTTTAAAGACTCAGTGACTTTATGCAAGAGAAGTGGAGAAGAATCTGCCACACTTTCTAATTTTAAAAACATTTTATTTACTAAAACTTGCTTTTATTACAATTTTTAACAAAACATCAAAATTTCATACTAACTTCTGCCCTTCCACCGCTTAGGCATGCATCGCAAATCGATAGAAGCCCAGCAGACATTCAAAGACGACTCCGGCCTTAGCGATCACGAAGACTTCGGCTGGTTCGAAATCCAATGACGAAGCGCACCGCCTCAGCTCCTCCACCGAGTCGTTGAATGTTGTTAGCCCGGGACCGACGCACGAGCGCACGCACATATCCTCAAATGCGACCACACCCACAGCTACCACAGCTTCATCATCGTCGCCGCACATCGATTTGAGCAGTCCCTCACCGCCGACATCGCATGCGTCAACCGCATCTCTGGCATTACAGCTGTCGCCACTGCAACAACATCAGCGTCATTTGTTCCAGCAAGCGCTAGTGCCGCCAACCGCACAACCCTCTTACCATCCGCTCATGGATGCGGCCAATGCCAGCGCGGGTGCGGCGACAAGCAAAGATTTCCACATGATCATGAACACGGCTGTGGCAGCGGCAGCGGCGGCCGCTGCGGCAAGTGGTGCTGCCACTACTGCTGGTGGTAGTGGTACAGGCGGCGCTGTAAGCGGTTTACATCATCATGGAAATGGCGCAGCAGGGTTTCGTACACAACGCTCGATCATGATCCGGACACATTTCGGTGCGTCTTTACATTTGCTTCGCATAAAAAAACCATATAAATTTTGTTTCTTTTTCTTTTGTAGCAACAACTCGATCGCCTGTCTGCGCGCCAAAGCGCAGGAACACCAAGCGCGTCTGCTCAATAGTGGCCTCTTCTTGCAGGTGCGTTCCTTCGCCGGTTTTCAAGCCAACAGCAATGCGTTCGAGCGTCAGCAATGCCGTTAGTAGTCGCGCTGCTAATAGCAACAAAAGCCACAACAACAATGAATTCATAAAAATTACAGACGACGTGGGTGTAGGTCAAAGCTCACCAGTTAATTTTGGTGGCATTTGTAATGCAGATGGCAGCGGGCACAACAACAACATTGATTTCTGTTTGCCGATTGCAAGTGCTTTACAACAACAGCAGCAGCACCAGCAGCAATTGAAGTTGGAGCGCATGTCCTGTGATCTGTAGCATTAAAATGCAATTAGCATGCATGAAAACATCAAGCCAAAAACAACAAAAACGAATTTATTTATAAATTAAACTTTATTTAAAATAATTGAAACAAAAAATTTTAAGCTCATGTATATTTAAGAAAAATATATACATAAATGTAGGGATTAAAAATTTAAGTCAATGTAAAAATTGTGAAAATATGTATAACAACTATTTTTAACATGGTTATTTCTTTCTTAATATGCATAAACAAGCTCGTACATGTCTAAAAATCATTTTAAATGCAATATTTTAAAAATATATTTAATAAAAATAAAATTTTTACAAAGAAAAAAATATTTCGTAATGTATGTATTTAAATTAATTATTTTTTCATTTTATGAAAGCGCTTTCAATTCCCTTCAATTTGATACCCATATCGCCATACTACGTCAAGAAATAACGAAATGCATTTTTTGAGCGACCCCCGTCGCGTGCTTTGCTGGCAAATCGAAATTTTCGGGAATTGCACCAGGCGCGCAGAAGTGCCCAGCAAGCAACCACCGCCAAAAAAAAAACACCACGTACACGAACCGTCGATCTAGCAGTGTAGCAAAAACACAAACCGTCGATCTAGCAGTACAGCTTAAACACAAACCAGCAGCACTACTTTACCTACAAATGATTATGTACTGCCTTACCCACCCAAATGTCACAGTACGACAACATTTGAGCGCCGGTAAACAACACGTCAGATTTTGTTTTACTTTCTGCAGAAAATTGCATTCGCAGAATAATTTATTCAAAACAAACAGCTGTACGAATACAATTAATTCAATTATACGAAGTAATTTAAAAAAGACGTCGCTATGTTGTTGCGGCAAGTAATAGTAATATTACCATTGCTGTTGTGCTCGGTGCACGCAGGACCTGAGGAAAAAGAGGGTGTGCGCTTCGCCAATCGCTGTGAAGCTTGCAAGATACTAGCCACCGAACTGCAGGAGCGCCTAAAGGAAACCGGCAAATCGCACGATGTCATCGAAATGGGGTAGGCTGAAAATAAAGAAATATTTTGTTGAAAATTAGTTTTTATACTAAACAATAATGCTTATTTATCTGCAGCTACTCGCTCGACGATGTGAAGCCAAAGAAGCGCACACAGTATCGTCGCAGTGAATTGCGTCTGCTCGAGTCATTGGAGAATGTTTGTGACCGTGTTTTAGAATACAATTTACATAAGGAGCGTACAGATAGCACACGATTTGCCAAAGGCATGTCTCAAACCTTCAAAGCGCTACATGGACTTGTCGACAAAGGTGTGAAAGTCGATTTGGGCATACCATACGAATTGTGGGATAAGCCGCCCGTAGAAGTGACACAAATGAAGACGCAATGTGAAAATCTGCTTGAAAACTATGAGGACACAATCTCCGATTGGTACTTTAAGCATCAAGATGATAAAACACTGATAGCACATCTCTGTGAGGACGCTGTGTTGGCGCAGGATGACCGTAAATGCTTGCAGGAGACATTGCCGCCTGCGGATAGCGAAGATGATAACGATGATGATGATGATGAGGACGATGATGTTACAGCTAAAACAACTAAGCAGTCGAAAAAGAAACAAAAGTCAAAGCAGAAAGGCGATGCCGGCAAATATGATGCAAACAAAGAACTTTGATTCAGTGGCGTAAATTAAGTGTGCAACCCTGTTTGTGTGTATGTAGAAATGCCAAATTCACGCGCTGGTCAGACTGGCCGGATATAATTGCGAACAAAGTTTTTTCACATTTACTTTTAAGTAGAACTGAGATTCCTAGAGCATTTACAATTTGTATTACATAATTCTAAAAATATATATAACCAAATTAAGAATAAAATTAGTAATATAACAATAACAACGGATTTTTTAACTTGGTCGAGTACTAAAAAATAAGCAAAAATAAAAAAATTAGTAAGGAAATGCACAAATACAATAAAAAACTAAAAATAAATAAATAAAAAAAAACTACGCAGCAATTAAATAACACTAAAAGCATGTAAGCACTAAAATTAAACAACATAGACAAATGTCCAAAAGAATGCGTTGAAAACTAGAAAAGCTAAAGGAAATACACAACGTGCCTTGCGATCGATCCACATGGATATTTCCTGTGGTGTCAGCGTGGTCCAGCCGATATTGTGTTCCGCCTCGCCCATTTCAACGCTTGCCAAATCTGTTTTTTTATAAGGCATTGAATCGCCAGTATTTAATGTTGTGCTACTAAAACTAGTCGATTTCGATAGATTATCCATCGCTTCATGCTCATGTATTGTGTGTATCGGTATATTATGTACCGTAAGATAATTATTAAATGGATCGTTTTCTTTTTGTGTACTGGCTGGTGGCACGCAGAAAGAACGCGAACGTCCAGTGGCACGTCGTTTGGACCGTGGCGACAATGTTGATTTGAGTATATGTTTGCTATTCATTTTTTTCACATCCACATTACGTTTGCGACGCCAAATTGTGTTGACAAAAGCGAATTCGATGAGGCTGCCAAAAATGAAGAGCGTACAACCGAGGAACCACACTTCCGAAACTTTTATGTAACTAACCTTGGGTAAAGTTTTACCTGTTTATAGAGAACAAAAAAATTTTAAATATATGAGCAATATAATTTAATTTGTTCGCTACAACCTTGTGCTGAGGCCAGTGTTATAAATGTTAGCATAGTACTGGTGCCCAGCATGATGCGTGGTGGCGCTTGATCTGCTTGCAACCAAAAGGACACCCAAGAAATTGCCACTATAAGCATTGAGGGTAGAAAATAATCCATTACATAGAAGCCGACTTGACGTGTTAAATGTACAGTGAAACTTAGGGAGCTGTAATTGCCGGCGAAAGCACCATGCCGTAAATCATTTAAATCGGCATTGACTACTGTTTCATTGGACCAAGCACCATGCAGCATGTATTCGGTTAGGTGTAGCGCTGGATCCAGAGTTATTGGACGCTTTTGTTCCCAATGCAACACAAGCTCTGATGTATTATACATCCAACTTTCCAATATTGTGCTGCACTGTTGTTCATCGAAAGGGAATTTCTGCAAATTCATCCAACAATAGAGCGTAGCTTTAATGCGTGACGATATGATTACGGTGCCATCGGGTGAAATTGATGTCAGTATATCCTTTTCATTAGTACCTGAAAAAAAAATACAAAACAAAAAAATTAAAAACAATGCAAAAAATAACAAAAATAAAATAAAAAAAAAAAAAAAAAAAAAAATAAAAAAAAAAAAATAAAAAAATAAAATAAAAAAAAAAAAACAAAAAATAAATAAAAAAAAAAAAAAATAAAAAAAACAAAATAAAAAAATACAAAAAAAAATACAAAAATACAAAAAAATTAAAAAATACAAAAAAAACAAAATAAAAAAAAAATAAAAATATAAATAACAAAAAATAAAATAAAATACAAAAAAAAAAAAATTACAAAAAAATAAAAAAATAAAAAATTACAAAAAAAAAAAAAAAATTACAAAAAAAAAATAAAAATAATACAATACAAATAATGCAAAACTTCAAATAAATAAAAAACAAAATAAATTCAAATATAAAAGAACAAAAAAAAATAAGAACCATAATTACAAAAAACAAAAAAGTATAAAACATAAAAAAATCATAAACGCACACTTGAATTATTACTAGAAAGTTTACCTAGCAAACTTGAATCCCTTTCATTTGCCAGAAAAATATGCGGCATCCAAAGCGTATCTCGTAATTGTTTCTCACCCAAAATAGGTTGTCTTCGCTTTGGCGCCACTTTACGGAAAGTTAAGCGAGGATCGAGATATCGGAGCTGCAGTAGCACGTGTATTTTAAACTGCAAATCATGCGCTTCCAAGTTTTGCATGAAGTAAATGTAAGCACGCACATACACGTCTATGGGCAGGCGTGCGCCATTCGATTCGGTGTAGCTAACTGGCCGCTCCAGGCGATCATAACGGCAACCGTGTGTAAGGCGTTCAATTAACTGTGTCTGTGAGAGATTATCAGCATCATTTAAGGACGGACAATCGGTATCAGCAGCTCCAACTGTGGCAGCCAATAAAATAAAAATTGCGAATCTCAGGCTTGACATTATATCCAATTTTTAATGTGCCCTGTTTTGAATACACTGCTCTGATGGCTACTTAACACTAGCATTAAATTAAAATTTTATCTATTTTAATGAGACTTCCTCGACACTACAGTGTAAACGTAACACTATAACGGTTGTTTTGTGTCAATTATTGCAGTATTAAGTACAGTTATATTCTCACTGCAACTAACAGCTGAATGCATTTAAAAAATACATAATTATAATAAATATTTATTATCTACAGAAGACTTCTATTTTTTTAACTGCTTTGCCTGAAGAATTATTTTAAAATATAAAAAAAAGTTCTTCATAACAGTTTGATTTTACACTCTCTCCAACACCATCACTCTACAAACAGTGGTATTCAAACTATTGCTTACAAGCATTATATGGTGTTGCCAACTATGTAAAACATTTTGTTTATTGAGTGGTGCTGCCATTGTACCTAAATTAATTTCTTCTCTCAACAGAGTTGCTATTTCCTTATTCGTAGTTTGTGATAAATAAATTGAGAAATTTGCACATCAACTGTTGTTGCCGTGGTGTAGCGGCAGGGAAAAAATTTAATCAAAGACTTTAAAATACTTTCATGTTGATATACTTAAATCTTTAATTTACAAAAAATAGGGGTATTCTCTTGCTCTTGCAAGATTGCAGATTGCAAAAATACTAACCGAATATACAAGGGCACGAGAGCACCCATTGCAGAATCTAGTGATATATGAGCGACTGATTCAGTCAATTTATTGTAAATGACTATTGTGCATGGCTATTGTGAATTGGCGCACCTTCTGCATACATTTTTAACAAAAAAACTGTAACAAAACTTTATAATTTAAATTAGAAATTATAAAATCTAATTAAAATTTACCTTTTCAACAATTTAACGACGTAATATGTCTTTATGTAAAATGGCAACTACAACAGGGTTGCAATTTTATTTTTGCGTGACATTGCACGCAAATAAACATGGGATTTGGTCTGACATATTTCACAGCCCTTGCAAATATTTTTCTGCGTGTGTTTGTTGTTGTGCCGTTGTAAATCTGCAATGCTTGCACCGTGCACCGAGATTTGCAAGAGCAAGAGAATACCCGTAATGTCTACGTATGCACTCACAAAATTTTGTTTCAATATTTCAAGTAAGTATGGCATCACTTAACACCACGCCACAGCTGTTTGCGTCTACAAACACAAAATCGGGATTTGTGACAACTTTGCGAAAACTTCACGCGCTAGTAAATTTTTACTTTTTCTATGAAGTATTATGGATATATCTTCAAAAATAGAAGAATAAATGCATTTTATTCATATTTAATATAAATAATATATAATCTGTGCAGTGAGTAAAATTTTATATAGTGTAGCAGGCCATGGCACTTAATCGTAAAACATGCAGCAGGTATGGTAACAAATTGATTTAAACACTTTAATAAATTGTAATAAAATATCTATAAATATAGATGATGGAAACGATGGATGCCTCAGGATCAGCCAATGAATCTGAAACACCAACAGACGCGCCTGTTCTTATGGAAACAGATGAACCTAATGAGCCTTCTACATCTACTGCTGGCATAACAAATGCAGGAAATAACGCCAATGCAGAAGGCAGCATCGAAAATGCTGCTAGTGCAGAATCTGGCCCTACAACTTCTGACGAAACGAATGATAACAACAACGTAAATGAGAACGCCAGTCAAGCTGGTGATCAACACAACGGTGTGTCTTCAAGCACCGATATGCCACCGCCGCAGCCAACTGGAAATGTGCCTGCGGGAGAAAATGAAGCTGTAGCAACGACACCGTCAGGGCCACCTATTGATGAAGAAGATGCTAAATGGCATACTGTGGGCATTTATACTGGACTAAACGCGACCGTTTCTTCGTACATTGATAATAGCATATGGTCATCTTCTGGTTTAAAATTGACGTCTAGAAACTTACCGGATCTTACAACAATTCAACGTGTTAACCTTGAGCCTGGCACAGCTTACCGTTTTCGCTTGCGCGCTATCAATACTTGCGGCGCTAGTGATTGGAGTGAGATATCAAGCTTCAAAACTTGTCTACCCGGGTTTCCAGGCGCACCATCAGCTATTAAAATATCAAAATCATCCGAGGGCGCTCATCTCACCTGGGAGCCACCACCGAGCTGTGTGAACTCTAATGAAATCATCGAATACTCGGTTTATTTGGCTGTAAAACCAGGCAAAGATAAGGATGGTAAGCCAATTGGTGCTGGTGCACGGCTACCAGCCCAACTTGCATTTGTACGCGTTTATGTGGGCGCAGCCAATCAATGTACAGTAGCACATTCGTCCTTGGCGACAGCACATGTGGATTGCTCAAACAAGCCAGCTATTATATTCCGCATAGCAGCGCGAAACGACAAGGGTTACGGGCCGGCGACGCAGGTTAGGTGGCTGCAGGATCCAGTACAGACTGGCTCATCTCCAGGCGGTAGTTTGGCTGGCAATACGGGTAGCATACAGTCTCCAACACGCATCAAGCCAGAATTGGGCAGTGCATCGCCGAATAAACGTTTTAAGGGCAGTGGAGGAGCAGGTGGGGGTGGACGCACTGTTTTGCCTTGAGTGGGTTTACAATTAGCAAATCGTGCGCAGGACACTAATATTTAGTTTATAAGTAATATTTTATAAATAAAACAACAAATACAATTCAAAATTAATCTATCTGTAGATGATGAGTCAAATGTAAACAGTCGATTAAAATTTCGTAATCCATAAAGGCATAGTTCCCAGTTTCATACAGCGTTTACATTATACTTCCTGAGGTTATCTGTAAGCACATTATAAAAATTTCCCGTTTTTTTTTGTATGTACATGTACAAGAACTTTGAATCAATAAAATTAATTAGGAATGCATGTCGATGTGTTTAGAACTTTTGAACACTTGTTGATGATTTCAAATCTGTATGATTTCTATGCATTTTTTTAAAAACTAAGGCTTACCTTCGATAGTATTCGCACACACCTCCAAGTACTCTGTATTATTGTGGTCTTTCATAAAGTTGGAGGCTTTTATATGCACACTATAATCTGGTCCATATTTTAGGAAATCACTATTATCAGCAGGTATATCTTCTGGCAGTGGTACGCCGCAACAGGTGGCGGTCAATTGGGTCCACAAACGACTAGAATTTGTAAAATTATAACCGCCACCGCCCAAAAGCACAGTTGGCAATTTATTCGTTAATATAAATTCGACACATTCAATTATGTCTGCTGGTGTAAGGTTTGTGCCACCGAGTGGGTCACCAACTAATGCATCGGCGCCACATTGTATAACACAAACTTCAGGTTTGTATAACTGCAGTATTTTTGTCAATACACTAAAAGCAACAGATATGTAGCAGACTTCATAAATGAGTACCTTCAACTCACCGCTTAAGATACTTGCAGTAGTTTTTACCGCTTATACCACTTTGATATGGAAAATTTGCTGCATAGCCTTTACCCTCACCGAAACCACAATCATCCATACCGCCTGTGCCTGGATAGTAACCGCATTCATAACGATGCATCGAAAAAGTAAAAACACGTTTGGTTACTTCAAACGCTTGTTGCACACCATCACCATGATGTGCATCCAAATCTACATAAAGCACCCTTTTGAAATGTTTACGCAGCACTAAGATGCCTAAAACGATATCATTAACGTAGCAATAACCGGCTGCGCGATCACGCTGAGCATGGTGCCAACCACCAGTCCAATTGATAATTATAGTCTGTTCACCGTTGTTTGTGGCACCATATTTGCACAGTGCAGCACAAGCACTCATTGTACCGCCCGCCACTGTGCAAGCGTATTCCCAAACGCCACGCCAACTGGGACAATCGAAGCCCAAACCATACTCGATGTGTGTTGTGTCCAACGCACAGTTGTTGTCTTCATCATCACTGCTTGAGGAGCAAGCTTCCTCTAACGTGTCATTCAGCGTTTTCGGTTTAACAAACACATTTGTTGTACTTTTCGGTTTAGTAAGCGTAGCTTTCTTCAGCAATTCTTCCACATAAGCGCTATTATGAAAACGGCGTAAGTCTGTATATTTGCAAATTTTCGGTTCCAGTCGTTGGATATGCTTCAGTAGTCCATATGAAGCAATTAGTGCATGTGTTAGTGAAGCCTTTAAGTAATTCCGGTTAGCATTTTCGCATAATATTGCAATGTTACTGCTTACCCTACCCCGCACTGCAGGGTTTTTGTCTGCTTGTTGTATTAAATTGCCATTATGCACATAAATTACATTTCTCTTTTGCATTTTTTGATATTTACATATAATCAGATATTTAAAAAAGCGCGGTTTGCAGGAAAAAATATCAACAAAATAATTCGAGCAGTGCGGCCAAGTTTAGCTTTCTTCTCAACGCACAGAGTGTTACTTAATAACAACAAAAATGAACAAAACTCAATACGCTGTAGCAACATTATGGAAGAGTATAATAAAATTATATATAACAAAAAAATATGAAAATTTGTTTGTCAATTCGAAAGAAAGTTAATGAAATAACGGATTTGTTTAAATAATCATGTGCTAATAAATATCGATAGTATTAATCGTGCGTTTAGAGTGACAGTTTTTATGCCAAACTTTACATTACACTTTACACTTTACACAGTTGTTAAGTTTATTTAAAATGATTTAATATATAATTACATACTTACCTTGCTCAAAACTAACAAATTTCTCACTACATAACAATTAATAAATTTTATTTTCTGTAATTACTGCCGTTGTTTTGTAAATTTACAGTTTCATTTTAAACTACATACATATTAATTACTCTTAGTATTACTAAGTTTATATACTCCAATTTAAAAATTCTTTCAATTCAACTAATAGTTATGTATCTATTAACATTCGTTTCTTTCACTAACATTTCAAATGCTTTTTTATATCTACATTTTATTTACTAATTTATTACTTTTTACCTTTATGCATTTTGTTAGAGCTAAAAGTACAGTTAATTACTTATATATTATTGACATGTACAAAAGATTTAGAATCTATGAATATGCGAAAGTAGTTTAGTACGTTTGTTAATTCAATACTTCTAACTGCTTTAAAGTTAATTATATAGTTTCACTACAAAATATGTTATTTTTATATTTTCCAAGAATCGTACAAAATTCGTAACAATTATTTGTAATTATATATTATTTTGTGGAACCACACAATATACACATAAATTTGTAATTGTTAGACTAATTCTATTTATTGGAGTTCAGAGTGACAGCGAAGAAGTCAATTGTTGCTGATTTATATACAGATCTTAAGGACCACAGACACATATAAATCTTATGTTAATTTATATATTCATGATATTTATATAATTTATATTTGTCTGTATTATTTATAAATTTTATGAATTATTCTAATTATTTTTTTATTGTTTATGGTCTGAAGTAATTTATTTAACACCTATGCACTGCTAAAAAATGTTATCATTGTCTCGACTAGTGATATTTTTATTCTGTTTTTTGTGTGCCAGTTTTATTTAAATTTTATATTCCGGGTAAGCGATAATTTGAAGCGAGCTATATTGGTGGAACGTTTTACAATTACCTACAACCGACGTTGTTGTAAATAAAAATTTATTTAGCAAATTCATTTAAAAAAATTAATATTTACAAATTCAGCGTTGCAACTTTTGCTTTAGAAATTGAAAATTAAAGTTGAATATAAATGTAGGTAAAAGACTCTACATGAAAATATATTTTTATACATACATACATATTATACTTGTTTGTTTACTGAGAGAGAAATTTCGGCGTTTAAAAGAGCCCTGGTCGATTTCACATAACCAAAATGAGCCTAGGATTGCCACCACAGTAACATCATATTTATCCGAGTTTTTTCGCTCTTCTGTGGTATTTTTAAGGTGATCTTAATATAAAAAGCCCAATCCGAACAGCTGATTGATACTGTGAAAAACTTTTTCAATTCGATAATTATTTGTGTAAGGCCGAACAGTTAGCTGCCTTCATAAAAAGAAGCTAATGGGTAAAGGATCTTGTTTCCATTATGCATTCTCGACCTTAAGCTTTTGAAATCCACATTGTTCCAGACTAAACCGAAGATTCGGAGGTTCTTATATTGAAATCAAGGATTTTCTCTCTGCTCTCTGATTATAGACGCTGCAGCTTTTGGTTGAATTGTATATTGAGACTGTTTGAGTAGCTCAATTAATGTTTCTTCGATTTAAATCCCTTAAGGCTTTATGGAGCTCTATATATTTCACGAAAAGGAATCTCCAAATAGGCTGCTCTTGTCCGGCGCAGACTTCATTAATGTTCTTTCATATACGTTGGCTATAAAATGCTCTCTAAAGATTTAACGCATAGAAGGAGTCTTTGCAATGAGCTCTGGTCTGAGTTTAGCTAACAGAGTGCTTTATATTTTGCGCACAAGAATAGCTGAAAGTGCTGCCTGGTAAAAACTTGTACGGAGCCACTCAGACTTCTTTAATTTTCTTACATTTACAGGGGCGATAAGTTGCGCTATAAAGTTGTAACGAATGGTAGGAGTCCCTGGTCTGGGCTCAGAATTTGTATGCTTAAAATAATGAAGTTCAGAAAAAAGTAGGATGCATAAACCTGTAAATTGTGTACTTACAAGGTTGCTATAAATTTCTGGAAGGAGTGTTGCCAGGTGCAATAATTTCAGAAAGTTGGATGCATAAAACCTAGTGAGACGAACTAAAATGTGTACTCGAAATATTTACGCTAACTAAGCAATACCTTGCCCCTGTCTCAACAGAACTTTTAACACTGCCTGGCACAAACCCCTTATACAAATTTTCTATTTACAAACCTAGTCACTATAAAGTAAGTTATATAGATTAGTCTAACACTTTCACTTTATTTACGAGTACTCAAATTTTCATTGTCCTCAATTCGCTGCTAAAACTACTACTCACTTACATACAATCTGTTGAAGACTCCATTTCGGTTTCCTCACTCAAAGTGTAAACACTCATGACCGCCTGCGATGCACTGCCGCTGATTGTTGGATCCAAGCAGGATTGTGACGACAATTTGGAATTGTCCAAAATAGGCGCGTTTAAGGTTGTAAGACTGGCACCAGTCGGCAGCAGACTTGGCGGCGTCGTAGCAGTGGTTGCTGCGCTTGTGTAGGGCGTCAAGCTGTTCAAAGGCATGGTATTTGTATTTGCGCCTTTTAGGAGATGTGTTGAGGTGGTTGACGAGCTGTTCGGATCCATTGTGAGTATGGGAACAAGCTCATGATTGACATAGTCCTTCAATGCATGCAGCTGACTTAAATCTGTGTCCAGCTGTGCGCCGTAAGCGAGGGAAGTTGGCGTGCCTGTGTAATAGAGCGAAAGTGAGTTGAATTTAAAAATATTTTATCGGTTTGTATTACCTGACACCAGCGTCTCTTCGGTGGGATTGCGTTTGTACAAGCTTGTGCCCTTCTCAAATTGTCAAGGCGGCATATAGTAGCCTTGCTCCTCGCCCATCGTATCCAGCGCATTGCTTGCTTTCTTGAATTCTACCACGATTTTGATGCGATGCACAATCTCCTCGTGTATAACATTGAAGCACATCGCTGTGAGCGCCATGCCCGACATGATATAAATCGAACAAAACCATGTGGTCGTAGTGGATTCACGTCGCAAACCCGGTAGCATATCACCAAAACCAATTGTTGATAAACTCATGAAACAAAAGTAGATGCCATCGAGTATGGGCCAGTCTTCCAGTCGGTATAGTACAACTGCACCGATTAGTATGTAGATGATCATCATTGAAAGGCACAACAAAATTGGCGCCAATATACTCAGCCCATGCATGGATCCACGTGATTCACTCGCACTCAACGAATCGATGTCGGGTGGCAACATTTGTGTGCCACCAGGTAGATTTGATTGTTTCTCCGTTGTGGCGTATGAGTCATGCACATAGTAGGGTTCCTGCAAGGCAGCCTGTTGTTTACGCAATTCCTCTTGCTGTCGTTTACGCTTCATGCGACGCTCCTTTTCAGCCATACGCTTTTCATCGTAACAACAATAGCCGCAATTTGAGCAGAGACAACAGCATAATGCTTTGGAGAATACCTCACGTGCCACTTTTGCTAAAATGCCACCAGTACTGGAGAGATAAATGAGCGTAAGCGGTATGCCGAAAATGGCGTAGACGAGTGTCACCAAACGGCCGAGCGTAGTGCGTGGTGCTATGTTACCGTAACCTATATAAAATTGAAAAGAAGTAGCACGAAATTAATATACAGTGTTACATGAGAGCTCTAAGTGAAAGAAATGTATGTAAGCTTATTTAAGCTTACTACACCTTTAAGCCTGATGCTTAGTGTGGGTTCATCACCTCTTTCATGTACTTTGGATAAAATCTAGGAAAATTTCCTCAGAACGGCTAGGCCTGGCTTGACCCCTAGCTTACTAGCCGTAACCTCGTTTAAATCTTCAAACTTTAACTTCATTGAACTCTAGCCTGACTTGGCTTCTCCATTAGTTGGATCTTTACCTCATTTGTCTTTTTAATTTAACGCCCTTATCTTTTTTCTTTATCACGCTTGGTCCTTAGGTCTTCATGTTCGGAGTCTGGAAGTTGAAAATTATTTTGGGAAGAAGCATTAAAACAAATTCAGCTTCGATATTCCTCGCAGAATAAATTTTGCCAACAGATAGCATCTTCGGACTGAGTAGGTAATTAAGAAGTAAAGTCCGCTCTCGACAAACAAAGACCAAACTCTACAAGTCACTCATCATCCTCGTCCTGCTATTTGGTGCAGATGCATGGACGATGACACTATCTGATGAGTCGGCTTTACGAGTTTTCGAGAGAAAGGTTTTGATGAAGATTTATGGTCCTTTATGCATTGGCAACGGCGAATACCGCAGTCGATGGAACGATGAGCTGTACGAGATACATATACGACGACATTGACATAGTTAAATGAATTAAAAGACAGCGGCACACTGGCTAAGTCATGTCGTCCGAATGGATGGAAACATTCCAGCTCTGAGAGTATTCGACACAGTACGCGGGTGAAGCAGAGGATGAAGAAAACCTCCACTCCGTTGGAAAGAGTAGGTGGAGAAGACCTGGCTACACTTGGAATCTTCAATTGGAGCCAACAGTGAAAAGGAAGAACGACTGCCGCCCAATTCCAAAACCGAGCTCGATTTCAAACTATAACAGGGCTAACAACAAGGTGAAGTTTTGTACTAAATTTGGGCGAAGTTGGTCTAGCAGTTGCTGAGATATACGATTTTAACAAAAAGTGGGCGGGGTCACGCCTTTGGTACCACTTTTGAAAAAATTGAGTCCTCTTTACCACGATTCCCTGTCTCGATGTTTATGTTTTGCAGCTGCTGAATTAAAATGCTATTTTGTAGGCGTGGCAATGATCCACTTTTGCTCAACATATTGCCAGTGCGTAATAAATGGCTAGCTGTTTGCCAAATTGAACGTTTATCTCATGTTAAGTATTTTTTCATTACCCTCATTTATTACTTTCTTTCCTTGCGCGAAGTAATAAAGCAATAAGATATTCATGAAATGACACAAATTTTGCGCTTGAATGTTTGAGAAGCGCTGTGGTGTCTCGCTATTGTGTTGTTTTAAATTACATCAATAACAGTAAAAATTTACAATATTGACTGATTGAATTTCGACTGTCGACAGGGAGTGTAAAATTAAGTATGTAGATGAAAAAACTCCTTTGTTTTTTTTTTTATTTTATTATGTAATTTTATATGCATAACGGTATTTGAATATATGCGCATATTGTTTCAACTTTTACTTCGATTATTGACATTTTTATGACACTTTAATGTTCGGGAAGTGGCGGTTTTATTGGCAGCAAAAATAAAAATGGAATGTGTAAATAATGCTAATGGCTCAAGATAAAGACCGAATACTTTTGTTTTGACAGGAAGCGACGGCGAAATTTCACAAACGAACATGTTTGGGGAAAAGAGTTTAACTGAATGACAGCAAGCAGCACATTGAAATAGAAACTCGTGAATGTTGTGTAGTAATAAATGAAATTGTTTAAGATGTCAATTTAATTTCCACATCTCCTCTTTCCCACACCCAAAAAGTGGCTCGCTGGAGAGAATGATTTCACTCATACAAGTACGAGGAAGCCAATAAGCAGAAGTAAGCATCTTTCTTAAAGGTCTTGAATGTTTCTAACCATCAAATCATAACGAA
>JAPZAG010000974.1:0-44250 GCA_027475135.1 Bactrocera correcta | reverse complement strand
TCCGTTCGTTAAAGAAGGTTTTTTAACTTAAACATGTTAAACTAATGATTTGAAGCATTTCGATATCGATTGCTGAATGTGTTTATACAAGAAAATCGACTTTATACATAAATATAAGTTTACGGAATTCTTCTAAATGCACTGTCGTTATGCCGCCATGGTTTTATATCACCTTCATTACGTTAAAGAAGGTTAACGAACTTAAATATGTTAAACGAATGATTTGAAGCATTTCGATATCGATAGCTAAATGTGTATATACAAGAAAATCGACTTTTTACCTAAATACAAGATTACGGAATTCTTCCAAATGCACTGCCGTTATGCTGTTATGGCTTTATGTTACCTTCAGTTGGTTAAAGAAGGTTAATTAACTTAAATATGATAAACTAATGATTTGAAGCATTTCGTTATCGTTTGCTAAATGTGAATATACAAGAAAATCCACTTTATACATAAATATAATATTACCGAATTCTTCAAAATGCACTGTCGTTATGCAGCCACGGCTTTATATCACCTTCATTACGTTAAAGAAGGTTAACGAACATAAATATGTTAAACTAATGATTTGAAACATTTCGATATCGATTGCTAAATGTGTATTTACAAGAAAATCGACTTTATACATAAATATAAGATTACGGAATTCTTCTAAATGCACTGTCGTTATGCCGCCATGGCTTTATATCACCTTCATTACGTTAAAGAAGGTTAGCGATATTAAATATGTTAAACGAATGATTTGAAGCATTTCGTTATCGATTGCTAAATGTGTATATACAAGAAAATCGACTTTTTACCTAAATATAAGTTTACGGAATTCTTTCAAATGCACTGGTGTTATACCGTTTTGGCTTTATGTACACTTCGGTAAGATAACGAAGGTTAATTAACTTAAATATGTTAAACTAATGATTTGAAGCATTTCAATATCGATTGCTAAATGTGTATATACAACAAAATCGACTTTATACCTAAATATACGATAACGGAATTCTTCTAAATGCACTGCCGTTATGCCGCCATGGCTTTATATCACCTTCATTACGTTAAAGAAGGTTAACTAACTTAAATATGTTAAACTAATGATTTGAAGCATTTCGATATCGATAGCTAAATGTGTATATACAAGAAAATCGACTTTATACCTAAATATAAGTTTACGAAATTCTTCCAAATGTACTGTCGTTATGCCGCCATGATTTTATATCGACTTCAATATGTTAAAGAAGGTTAACGATCTTAAATATGTTAAACGAATGATTTGAAGCATTTCGATATCGATAGCCAAAGGAGTATAGAAGAAAATCGACTTTATACCTAAATAAAAGATTACGGAATCCTTCCAAATGAACTGCCGTTATACCGTTATGGCTTTACGTAAACTTCAGTAAGAAAAAGAAGGTTAATTAACTTAAATATGTTAAACTAATGATTTGAAGCATCTCGATATCGATTGCTAAATGTGTATATACAACAAAATCGACATTATACCTAAATATAAGTTTACGGAATTCTTCCAAATGCTCTGGCGTTATACCGTTATGGCTTTATGTAAACTTCAGTCAGGAAAAGAAGGTTAATTAACATAAATATGTTAAACTAATGATTTGAAGCATTTCGTTATCGATTGCTAAAAGTGTATATACAAGAAAATCGACTTTATACCTAAATATAAGATTACGGAATTCTTCTAAATGCACTGCCGTTATGCCGTAATGGCTTTAATCCAACTTCCGTTCGTTAAAGAAGGTTAATGAACTTAAATATGTTAAACTAACGATTTGAAGCATTTCGATATCGATTGCTAAATGTGTATATACAAGAAAATCGACTTTATGTCTAAATATAAGACTATGGAATTATGGCTTAATGTCAACTTCAGTTCGCTAGAGGAGGTTTATTAACTTAAATATGTTAAACCAGTTATCTGAAGCATTTCGATATCGATTGCGAAATGTGTATATACAAGAAAATCGACTTTATACCTAAGTATAAAATTATAACATTACGGAATTCTTCTAAATGCACTGCCGTTATACCGTTATGGCTCTATGTAGACTTCAGGATGCTAAAAAATGTTTATTAACTTAATATGTTAAACTTATGATGTGAAGCATTTCGATATCGATAGCTAAATGTGTATAAACAAAAAAATCGACTCTATACCTAAATATAAGATTACGGAATTCTTCTAAATGCACTGCCGTTATGCCGCCATGGCTTTAAGCCAACTTCCGTTCGTTAAAGAAGGTTTATTAGCTTAAATATGTTAAACTAATTGTTTGAAGCATTTCGATATCGATTGTTAAATGTGTACATACAAGAAAATTGACTTTATACATAAATATAAGACTTCGGAATTCTTCCAAATGTACTGTCGTTATGGCGCCATGGCTTTATATCGACTTCAATACGTTAAAGAAGGTTAATTACTTTAAATATCCTAAACTAATGATTTAAAGCATTTCGATGTCGACTGCTAAATGTGTATATACAACAAAATCGACTTTATACCTAAATATAAGATTACGGAATTCTTCTAAATGCACTGTCGTTATGCCGCCATGGCTTTATATCACCTTCATTACGTTAAAGAAGGTTAACTAACTTAAATATGTTAAACTAATGATTTGAAGATTTTCGATATCGATTGCTAAATGCGTAAATACAAGAAAATCGACTATATACCTAAATATAAGATTACGGAATTCTTCTACATGCACTGTCGTTATGTCGCCATGGCTTTATATCACCTCCATTACGTTAAAGAAGGTTAATTAAATTAAATATGTTAAACTAATGATTTGAAGCATTTCGATATCGATTGCTAAATGCGTATATACAACAAAATCGACTTTATACATAAATATAAGATTACGAAATTCTTCCAAATGTACTGTCGTTATGCCGCCATGGCTTTATATCACCTTCATTACGTTACAGAAGGTTAACTAACTTAAATATGTTAAACTAATGATTTGAAGCATTTCAATATCGATTGAAAAATGTGTATGTACAACAAAAGCGACTTTATACCTAAATGTAAGATAACGGAATTCATATAAATGTACTGCCGTTATACCGTTATGGCTTTATGTCAACTTTAGTAAGATAAAGAAGGTTAATTAACATAAATATGCTAAACCAGTAATCTGATGCATTTCGATATCAATTGCTTAATGTGTAGATACAAGAAAATCGACTTTATACCTAAATATAAGATTACGGAATTTACCAAATGCACTGCCGTTATACCGTTATGGCTTTATGTACACTTCAGTGAGAAAAATAAGGTTAATTAACTTAAGTATGTTAAACTAATGAATTGAACCATCTCGATATCGATTGCTTATGTGTATATACAACAAAATCGACTTTATACCTAAATATAAGACTACGGAATTCTTCTACATGCACTGCCGTTATGCCGCCATGGCTTTATATCAACTTCAATACGATAAAGAAGGTTAATTGACTTAAATATGTTAAACTAATGATTTGAAGCATTTCGTTATCGATTGCTAAATGTGTATGTACAAGAAAATCGACTTTATACCTAAATATAAGATTACGAAATTCTTCTAAATGCACTGCAGTTATGCCGCCATGGTTTTATATCACCTTCAGATCGTTAAAGAAGGTTTATTAACTTAAATATGTTAAACTAATGAGTTGAAACATCTCGATATTAATTGCTAATGTGTATATACAACAAAATCGACTTTATACCTGAATATAAGATTACGGAATTCTTCCAAATGCACTGCCATTATACCGTTATGGCTTTATGTTAACTTCAGTTTGTTAAAGAAGGTTTATTAACTTAAATATGTTAAACCAGGTATTTGAAGCATTTCGATATCGATTGCTTAATGCATATATAAAAGAAAATCGACTTTATTCCTAAATAAAAGATTACGGAATTCTTCCAAATGTACTGTCGTTATGCCGCCATTGCTTTATATCAACTTCAATACGTTAAAGAAGGTTAATTAACTTAAATTTGTTAAATTAATGATTTCAAGCATTTCGATATTGATAGCTAAATGTGTATGTAAAAGAAAATCGAATTTATACCTAAACATAAGATTACGGAATTCTTCCAAATGTACTGTCGTTATGCCGCCATGTCTTTATGTCACCTTCATTACGTTAAAGAAGGCTAATTAACTTAAATATGTTAAACTAATGAATTGAAGCATTTCACTATCGATTGCTAAATGTGTATATACAAGAAAATCGACTTTACACCTAAATATAAGATTACGGAATTCTTCTAAATGCAGTGCCGTTATGCCGCCATGGCTATAAGCCAACTTCCGTTCGTTACAGAAGGTTTATTAACTTAAACATGTTAAACTAATGATTTGAAGCATATCGATTGCTGAATGTGTATATACAAAAAAATCGAGTTTATACATAAATATAAGATTACGGAATTCTTCTAAATGCACTGTCGTTATGCCGCCATGTCTTTATGTCACCTTCATTACGTTAAAGAAGGCTAATTAACTTAAATATGTTAAACTAATGAATTGAAGCATTTCACTATCGATAGCTAAAAGTGTATATACAAGAAAATCGACTTTATGCCTAAATATAAGATTACGGAATTCTTCTAAATGCACTGCCGTTATGCCGCCATGGCTATAAGCCAACTTCCCTTCATTAAAGAAGGTTTATTAACTTAAACATGTTAAACTAATGATTTGAAGCATATCGATTGCTGAATGTGTATATACAAAAAAATCGAGTTTATACATAAATATAAGATTACGGAATTCTTCTAAATGCACTGTCGTTATGCCGCCATGGCTTTATATCACCTTCATTACATTAAAGAAGGTTAACGAACTTAAATATGTTAAACGAATGATTTGAAGCATTTCGATATCGATAGCTAAATGTGTATATACAAGAAAATCGACTTTTTACCTAAATATATGATTACGCAATTCTTCCAAATGCACTGCCGTTATGCCGTTATGGCTTTATGTTAACTTCAGTTCGTTAAAGAAGGTTAATTAACTTAAATATGTTAAACTAATGATTTGAAGCATTTCGTTATCGATTGCTAAATGTGAATATTTAAGAAAATCGACTTTATGCCTAAATATAAGATTACGGAATTCTTCTAAATGCACTGCCGTTATGCCGCCATGGCTATAAGCCAACTTCCGTTCGTTAAAGAAGGTTTATTAACTTAAATATGTTAAACTAATGATTTGAAGCATTTCGATATCGATAGCTAAATGTGTATATACAAGAAAATCGACTTTATACATAAATATACGATAACGGAATTCTTCTAAGTGCACTGTCGTTATGCCGCCGTGGCTTTATATCACCTTCATTACGTTAAAGAAGGTTAATTAACTTAAATATGATAAACTAATGATTTGAAGCATTTCGTTATCGTTTGCTAAATGTGAATATACAAGAAAATCCACTTTATACATAAATATAATATTACCGAATTCTTCAAAATGCACTGTCGTTATGCAGCCACGGCTTTATATCACCTTCATTACGTTAAAGAAGGTTAACGAACATAAATATGTTAAACTAATGATTTGAAACATTTCGATATCGATTGCTAAATGTGTATTTACAAGAAAATCGACTTTATACATAAATATAAGATTACGGAATTCTTCTAAATGCACTGTCGTTATGCCGCCATGGCTTTATATCACCTTCATTACGTTAAAGAAGGTTAGCGATATTAAATATGTTAAACGAATGATTTGAAGCATTTCGTTATCGATTGCTAAATGTGTATATACAAGAAAATCGACTTTTTACCTAAATATAAGTTTACGGAATTCTTTCAAATGCACTGGTGTTATACCGTTTTGGCTTTATGTACACTTCGGTAAGATAACGAAGGTTAATTAACTTAAATATGTTAAACTAATGATTTGAAGCATTTCAATATCGATTGCTAAATGTGTATATACAACAAAATCGACTTTATACCTAAATATACGATAACGGAATTCTTCTAAATGCACTGCCGTTATGCCGCCATGGCTTTATATCACCTTCATTACGTTAAAGAAGGTTAACTAACTTAAATATGTTAAACTAATGAATTGAAGCATTTCGATATCGATAGCTAAATGTGTATATACAAGAAAATCGACTTTATACCTAAATATAAGTTTACGAAATTCTTCCAAATGTACTGTCGTTATGCCGCCATGATTTTATATCGACTTCAATATGTTAAAGAAGGTTAACGATCTTAAATATGTTAAACGAATGATTTGAAGCATTTCGATATCGATAGCCAAAGGAGTATAGAAGAAAATCGACTTTATACCTAAATAAAAGATTACGGAATCCTTCCAAATGAACTGCCGTTATACCGTTATGGCTTTACGTAAACTTCAGTAAGAAAAAGAAGGTTAATTAACTTAAATATGTTAAACTAATGATTTGAAGCATCTCGATATCGATTGCTAAATGTGTATATACAACAAAATCGACATTATACCTAAATATAAGTTTACGGAATTCTTCCAAATGCTCTGGCGTTATACCGTTATGGCTTTATGTAAACTTCAGTCAGGAAAAGAAGGTTAATTAACATAAATATGTTAAATTAATGATTTGAAGCATTTCGTTATCGATTGCTAAAAGTGTATATACAAGAAAATCGACTTTATACCTAAATATAAGATTACGGAATTCTTCTAAATGCACTGCCGTTATGCCGTAATGGCTTTAATCCAACTTCCGTTCGTTAAAGAAGGTTAATGAACTTAAATATGTTAAACTAACGATTTGAAGCATTTCGATATCGATTGCTAAATGTGTATATACAAGAAAATCGACTTTATGCCTAAATATAAGACTATGGAATTATGGCTTAATGTCAACTTCAGTTCGCTAGAGGAGGTTTATTAACTTAAATATGTTAAACCAGTTATCTGAAGCATTTCGATATCGATTGCGAAATGTGTATATACAAGAAAATCGACTTTATACCTAAGTATAAAATTATAACATTACGGAATTCTTCTAAATGCACTGCCGTTATACCGTTATGGCTCTATGTAGACTTCAGGATGCTAAAAAATGTTTATTAACTTAATATGTTAAACTTATGATGTGAAGCATTTCGATATCGATAGCTAAATGTGTATAAACAAAAAAATCGACTCTATACCTAAATATAAGATTACGGAATTCTTCTAAATGCACTGCCGTTATGCCGCCATGGCTTTAAGCCAACTTCCGTTCGTTAAAGAAGGTTTATTAGCTTAAATATGTTAAACTAATTGTTTGAAGCATTTCGATATCGATTGTTAAATGTGTACATACAAGAAAATTGACTTTATACATAAATATAAGACTTCGGAATTCTTCCAAATGTACTGTCGTTATGGCGCCATGGCTTTATATCGACTTCAATACGTTAAAGAAGGTTAATTACTTTAAATATCCTAAACTAATGATTTAAAGCATTTCGATGTCGACTGCTAAATGTGTATATACAACAAAATCGACTTTATACCTAAATATAAGATTACGGAATTCTTCTAAATGCACTGTCGTTATGCCGCCATGGCTTTATATCACCTTCATTACGTTAAAGAAGGTTAACTAACTTAAATATGTTAAACTAATGATTTGAAGATTTTCGATATCGATTGCTAAATGCGTAAATACAAGAAAATCGACTATATACCTAAATATAAGATTACGGAATTCTTCTACATGCACTGTCGTTATGTCGCCATGGCTTTATATCACCTCCATTACGTTAAAGAAGGTTAATTAAATTAAATATGTTAAACTAATGATTTGAAGCATTTCGATATCGATTGCTAAATGCGTATATACAACAAAATCGACTTTATACATAAATATAAGATTACGAAATTCTTCCAAATGTACTGCCGTTATGCCGCCATGGCTTTATATCACCTTCATTACGTTACAGAAGGTTAACTAACTTAAATATGTTAAACTAATGATTTGAAGCATTTCAATATCGATTGCTAAATGTGTATGTACAACAAAAGCGACTTTATACCTAAATGTAAGATAACGGAATTCATATAAATGTACTGCCGTTATACCGTTATGGCTTTATGTCAACTTTAGTAAGATAAAGAAGGTTAATTAACATAAATATGCTAAACCAGTAATCTGATGCATTTCGATATCAATTGCTTAATGTGTAAATACAAGAAAATCGACTTTATACCTAAATATAAGATTACGGAATTTACCAAATGCACTGCCGTTATACCGTTATGGCTTTATGTACACTTCAGTGAGAAAAATAAGGTTAATTAACTTAAGTATGTTAAACTAATGAATTGAACCATCTCGATATCGATTGCTTATGTGTATATACAACAAAATCGACTTTATACCTAAATATAAGACTACGGAATTCTTCTACATGCACTGCCGTTATGCCGCCATGGCTTTATATCAACTTCAATACGATAAAGAAGGTTAATTGACTTAAATATGTTAAACTAATGATTTGAAGCATTTCGTTATCGATTGCTAAATGTGTATATACAAGAAAATCGACTTTATACCTAAATATAAGATTACGAAATTCTTCTAAATGCACTGCAGTTATGCCGCCATGGTTTTATATCACCTTCAGATCGTTAAAGAAGGTTTATTAACTTAAATATGTTAAACTAATGAGTTGAAACATCTCGATATTAATTGCTAATGTGTATATACAACAAAATCGACTTTATACCTAAATATAAGATTACGGAATTCTTCCAAATGCACTGCCATTATACCGTTATGGCTTTATGTTAACTTCAGTTTGTTAAAGAAGGTTTATTAACTTAAATATGTTAAACCAGGTATTTGAAGCATTTCGATATCGATTGCTTAATGCATATATAAAAGAAAATCGACTTTATTCCTAAATAAAAGATTACGGAATTCTTCCAAATGTACTGTCGTTATGCCGCCATTGCTTTATATCAACTTCAATACGTTAAAGAAGGTTAATTAACTTAAATTTGTTAAATTAATGATTTCAAGCATTTCGATATTGATAGCTAAATGTGTATGTAAAAGAAAATCGAATTTATACCTAAACATAAGATTACGGAATTCTTCCAAATGTACTGTCGTTATGCCGCCATGTCTTTATGTCACCTTCATTACGTTAAAGAAGGCTAATTAACTTAAATATGTTAAACTAATGAATTGAAGCATTTCACTATCGATTGCTAAATGTGTATATACAAGAAAATCGACTTTACACCTAAATATAAGATTACGGAATTCTTCTAAATGCAGTGCCGTTATGCCGCCATGGCTATAAGCCAACTTCCGTTCGTTACAGAAGGTTTATTAACTTAAACATGTTAAACTAATGATTTGAAGCATATCGATTGCTGAATGTGTATATACAAAAAAATCGAGTTTATACATAAATATAAGATTACGGAATTCTTCTAAATGCACTGTCGTTATGCCGCCATGTCTTTATGTCACCTTCATTACGTTAAAGAAGGCTAATTAACTTAAATATGTTAAACTAATGAATTGAAGCATTTCACTATCGATAGCTAAAAGTGTATATACAAGAAAATCGACTTTATGCCTAAATATAAGATTACGGAATTCTTCTAAATGCACTGCCGTTATGCCGCCATGGCTATAAGCCAACTTCCCTTCGTTAAAGAAGGTTTATTAACTTAAACATGTTAAACTAATGATTTGAAGCATATCGATTGCTGAATGTGTATATACAAAAAAATCGAGTTTATACATAAATATAAGATTACGGAATTCTTCTAAATGCACTGTCGTTATGCCGCCATGGCTTTATATCACCTTCATTACATTAAAGAAGGTTAACGAACTTAAATATGTTAAACGAATGATTTGAAGCATTTCGATATCGATAGCTAAATGTGTATATACAAGAAAATCGACTTTTTACCTAAATATATGATTACGCAATTCTTCCAAATGCACTGCCGTTATGCCGTTTCGGCTTTATGTAAACTTCAGTTCGTTAAAGAAGGTTAATTAATTAAATATGTTATACTAATGATTTGAAGCATTTCGTTATCGATTGCTAAATGTGAATATTTAAGAAAATCGACTTTATGCCTAAATATATGGCTTTAAGCCAACTTCCGTTCGTTAAAGAAGGTTTATTAACTTAAACATGTTAAACTAATGATTTGAAGCATATCGATTGCTGAATGTGTATATACAAAAAAATCGACTTTATACATAAATATAAGATTACGGAATTCTTCTAAATGCACTGTCGTTATGCCGCCATGGCTTTATATCACCTTCATTACATTAAAGAAGATTAACTAACTTAAATATGTTCAACGAATGATTTGAAGCATTTCGATATCGATAGCTAAATGTGTATATACAAGAAAATCGACTTTTTACCTAAATATAAGATTACGGAATTCTTCCAAATGCCTAAATATAAGATTACGGAATTCTTCCAAATGCACTGGCGTTATACCGTTTCGGCTTTATGTAAACTTCAGTAAGATAACGAAGGTTAATTAACTTAAATATGTTAAACTAATGATTTGCAGCATTTCGTTATCGATTGCTAAATGTGAATATTTAAGACAATCGACTTTATACATAAATACACGATAACGGAATTCTTCTAAATGCACTGCTGTTATGCCGCCATGGCTTTATATCACCTTCATTACGTTAAAGAAGGTTAACTAACTTAAATATGTTAAACTAATGATTTAAAGCATTTCGATATCGATTGCTGAATGTGTATATACAAAAAAAGTCGACTTTATACATAAATATTAGATTACGGAATTCTTCTAAATGCACTGTCGTTATGCCGCCATGGCTATAAGCCAACTTCCGTTCGTTAAGGAAGGTTAACGAACTTAAATATGCTAAACGAATGATTTGAAGCATTTCGATATCGATAGCTAAATGTGTATATACAAGAAAATCGACTTTATACATAAATATAAGATTACGGAATTCTTCTAAATGCACTGCCGTTATGCCGCCATGGCTTTAAGCCAACTTCCGTTCGTTATAGAAGGTTTATTAACTTAAATATGTTAAACTAATGATTTGAAGCATTTCGATATCGATTGCTAAATGTGTATATACAAGAAAATCGACTTTATACATGAACATAATATTACGGAATTCTTCTATATGCACTGTCGTTATGCCACCATGGCTTTATATCACCTTCATTACGTTAAAGAAGGTTAACGAACTTAAATATGTTAAACTAATGATTTGAAGCATTTCGATATCGATTGCTAAATGTGTATATACAAGAAAATCGACTTTATACATATATATAAGATTACGGAATTCTTCTAAATGCACTGTCGTTATGACGCCATGGCTTTATATCACCTTCATTACGTTAAAGAAGGTTAACGAACTTAAATATGTCAAACGAATGATTTGAAGCATTTCGATATCGATAGCTAAATGTGCATAGAAGAAAATCGACTTTTTACCTAATTATAAGATTACGGAATTCTTCCAAATGCACTGGTGTTATACCGTTTTGGCTTTATGTAAACTTCAGTAAGATAACGAAGGTTAATTAACTTAAATACTTTAAACTAATGATTTGAAGCATTTCGATATCGATTGCTAAATGTGTATATACAACAAAATCGCCTTTATACATAAATATATAATAGCGGAATTCTTCTAAATGCACTGCCGTTACGCCGCCATGGCTCTATATCACCTTCATTACGATAAAGAAGGTTAACTAACTTAAATATGTTAAACTAATGATTTGAAGCATTTCGATATCGATAGCTAAATGTGTATATACAAGAAAATCGACTTTTTACCTAAATATAAGTTTACGGAATTCTTCCAAATGCACTGGCGTTATACCGTTTTGGCTTTATGTAAACTTCAGTAAGATAACGAAGGTTAATTTACTTAAATATGTTAAACTAATGATTTGCAGCATTTCGTTATCTATTGCTAAATGTGAATATTTAAGACAATCGACTTTATACATAAATACACGATAACGGAATTCTTCTAAATGCACTTCCGTTATGCCGTTATGGCTTTGTGTTAACTTCAGTATGCTAAAAAATGTTTATTAACTTAATATGTTAAACTTATGATTTGAAGCATTTCGATATCGATAGCTAAATGTGTATAAACAAAAAAATCGACTTTATACCTAAATATAAGATTACGGAATTCTTCTAAATGCACTGCCGTTATGCCGCCATGGCTCTATATCACCTTCATTACGTTAAAGAAGGTTAACGAACTTAAATATGTCAAACGAATGATTTGAAGCATTTCGATATCGATAGCTAAATGTGTATAGAAGAAAATCGACTTTTTACCTAATTATAAGATTACGGAATTCTTCCAAATGCACTGGTGTTATACCGTTTTGGCTTTATGTAAACTTCAGTAAGATAACGAAGGTTAATTAACTTAAATACGTTAAACTAATGATTTGAAGCATTTCGATATCGATTGCTAAATGTGTATATACAACAAAATCGCCTTTATACATAAATATACGATAGCGGAATTCTTCTAAATGCACTGCCGTTACGCCGCCATGGCTCTATATCACCTTCATTACGATAAAGAAGGTTAACTAACTTAAATATGTTAAACTAATGATTTGAAGCATTTCGATATCGATAGCTAAATGTGTATATACAAGAAAGTCGACTTTTTACCTAAATATAAGATTACGGAATTCTTCCAAATGCACTGCCGTTATACCGTTTTGGCTTTATGTAAACTTCAGTAAGATAAAGAAGGTTAATTAACTTAAATATGTTAAACTAATGATTTAAAGCATTTCGAAATCGATTGCTAAATGTGTATATACAACAAAATCGACTTTAAGGTTAATTTACTTAAATATGTTAAACTAATGATTTGAAGCATTTCTATATCGATTGCTGCATGTGTTTTTACAAGAAAATCGACTTTATACCTAAATATAAGATTACGGAATTTCTTAAATGCACTGCCTTTATGCCGCCATGGATTTATGCCAAATTCATTTCGTTAAAGAAGCTTTATTAACTTAAATATGTTAAACTAATGATTTGAAGCATTTCGGTATCGATTACTAAATGTGTATATACAATAAAATCGACTTTATACCTAAATATTAGACTACGTAATTCTTCTAAATGCACTGCCGTTATGCCGTTAAAGCTTTTGTGGACTTCAGTAAAATAAAGAGGGTTAATTAGCTTAAATATGTTAAACTAATGATTTGAAGCATGTCGATATCGATTGCTAAATGTGTATATACAACAAAACTGACTTTACACCTAAATATAAGATTACGGAATTCTTCCAAACGCACTTTCGTTATGCCGTTAAGGCTTTTGTAGACTTCAGTAAGATAAAAAAAAGTTTATTTACTTAAATCTGTTAAACTAATGATTTGAAGCATTTCGATATCGATTGCTAAATGCGTATATACAACAAAATCGGTTTTTTACGTAAATATAAGTTTACGGAATTCTTCTAAAGGCACTGTCGTTATGCCGCCATGGTTCTATATCACTTTCATTACGTTAAAGAAGGTTAACTAACTTAAATATGTTAAACGAATGATTTGAAACATTTCGATATCGATAGCTAAATGTGTATATACAAGAAAATCGACTTTTTACCTAAATATAAGATTACGGAATTCTTCCAAATGCACTGCCGTTATACCGTTATGGCTTTATGTTAACTTCAGTAAGTTTAAGAACGTTTATTAACTTAAATATGTTAAACCAGTTATTTGAAGCATTTCGATATCGATTGCTTAATGCATATATACACGAATATCGACTTTATACCTAAATATATGATAACGGAATTCTTCTACATGCACTGCCGTTATGCCGCCATAGCTTTATGCCAACTTCAGTGCGTTAAAGAAGGTTTATTAACTTAAATATGTTAAACTAATGAGTTGAAGCATCTCGTTATCGATTGCTAAATATGTATATACAATAAAATCGACTTTATACCTAAATATAAGATAACGGAATTCTTCTTAATGCACTGCCGTTATGCCGCCATGGCTGTATGCCAACTTCAGATCGTTAAAGAAGGTTTATTAACACAAATATGTTAAACTAATGAGTCGAAGCATCTCGATATCGATCGCTAAATGTGTATAAACAAAAAAATCGACTTTATACCTAAATATAAGATTACGGAATTCTTCTAAATGCACTGCCGTTATGCCGCCATGGCTCTATATCACCTTCATTACGTTAAAGAAGGTTAACGAACTTAAATATGTCAAACGAATGATTTGAAGCATTTCGATATCGATAGCTAAATGTGTATAGAAGAAAATCGACTTTTTACCTAATTATAAGATTACGGAATTCTTCCAAATGCACTGGTGTTATACCGTTTTGGCTTTATGTAAACTTCAGTAAGATAACGAAGGTTAATTAACTTAAATACGTTAAACTAATGATTTGAAGCATTTCGATATCGATTGCTAAATGTGTATATACAACAAAATCGCCTTTATACATAAATATACGATAGCGGAATTCTTCTAAATGCACTGCCGTTACGCCGCCATGGCTCTATATCACCTTCATTACGATAAAGAAGGTTAACTAACTTAAATATGTTAAACTAATGATTTGAAGCATTTCGATATCGATAGCTAAATGTGTATATACAAGAAAGTCGACTTTTTACCTAAATATAAGATTACGGAATTCTTCCAAATGCACTGCCGTTATACCGTTTTGGCTTTATGTAAACTTCAGTAAGATAAAGAAGGTTAATTAACTTAAATATGTTAAACTAATGATTTAAAGCATTTCGAAATCGATTGCTAAATGTGCATATACAACAAAATCGACTTTAAGGTTAATTTACTTAAATATGTTAAACTAATGATTTGAAGCATTTCTATATCGATTGCTGCATGTGTTTTTACAAGAAAATCGACTTTATACCTAAATATAAGATTACGGAATTTCTTAAATGCACTGCCTTTATGCCGCCATGGATTTATGCCAAATTCATTTCGTTAAAGAAGCTTTATTAACTTAAATATGTTAAACTAATGATTTGAAGCATTTCGGTATCGATTACTAAATGTGTATATACAATAAAATCGACTTTATACCTAAATATTAGACTACGTAATTCTTCTAAATGCACTGCCGTTATGCCGTTAAGGCTTTTGTGGACTTCAGTAAAATAAAGAGGGTTAATTAGCTTAAATATGTTAAACTAATGATTTGAAGCATGTCGATATCGATTGCTAAATGTGTATATACAACAAAACTGACTTTACACCTAAATATAAGATTACGGAATTCTTCCAAACGCACTTTCGTTATGCCGTTAAGGCTTTTGTAGACTTCAGTAAGATAAAAAAAAGTTTATTTACTTAAATCTGTTAAACTAATGATTTGAAGCATTTCGATATCGATTGCTAAATGCGTATATACAACAAAATCGGTTTTTTACGTAAATATAAGTTTACGGAATTCTTCTAAAGGCACTGTCGTTATGCCGCCATGGTTCTATATCACTTTCATTACGTTAAAGAAGGTTAACTAACTTAAATATGTTAAACGAATGATTTGAAACATTTCGATATCGATAGCTAAATGTGTATATACAAGAAAATCGACTTTTTACCTAAATATAAGATTACGGAATTCTTCCAAATGCACTGCCGTTATACCGTTATGGCTTTATGTTAACTTCAGTAAGTTTAAGAACGTTTATTAACTTAAATATGTTAAACCAGTTATTTGAAGCATTTCGATATCGATTGCTTAATGCATATATACACGAATATCGACTTTATACCTAAATATATGATAACGGAATTCTTCTACATGCACTGCCGTTATGCCGCCATAGCTTTATGCCAACTTCAGTGCGTTAAAGAAGGTTTATTAACTTAAATATGTTAAACTAATGAGTTGAAGCATCTCGTTATCGATTGCTAAATATGTATATACAATAAAATCGACTTTATACCTAAATATAAGATAACGGAATTCTTCTTAATGCACTGCCGTTATGCCGCCATGGCTGTATGCCAACTTCAGATCGTTAAAGAAGGTTTATTAACACAAATATGTTAAACTAATGAGTCGAAGCATCTCGATATCGATCGCTAAATGTGTATATACAAGAAAATCGACTTTTTACATAAATATAAGACTACGGAATTCTTCCAAATGTACTGTCGTTATGCCGCCATGGCTTTATATCAACTTCAATACGTTAAGGAAGGTTAATTAACTTAAATATGTTAAACTAATGATTTAAAGCATTTCGATATCGATAGCTAAATGTGTATATACAAGAAAATCGACTTTATACCTAAATATAAGATTACGGAATTCTTCTAAATGCACTGCCGTTATGCCGCCATGGCCTTAAGCCAACTTCAGTTCGTTAAAGAAGGTTTATTAATTAAAATATGTTAAGCCATTTGAAGCATTTCGATATCGATTGCTTAATGCATATATACCAGAAAATCGACTTTATGCCTAAATATAAGACTACGGAATTCTTCCAAATGTACTGTCGTTATGCCGCCATGGCTTTATATCAACTTCAATACGTTAAAGAAGGTTAATTAACTTAAATATGATAAACTAATGATTTAAAGCATTTCGATATCGATTGCTAAATGCGTATATACAACAAAATCGACTTTATACCTAAATATAAGATTACGGAATTCTTCTGCATGCACTGTCGTTATGCCGCCATGGCTTTATATCACCTTCATTACGTTAAAGAAGGTTAACTAACTTAAATATGTTAAACGAATGATTTGAAGCATTTCGATATCGATAGCTAAATAAGTATATATGTACAAGAAAGTCGACTGTTTACCTAAATATAAAATTATAACATTACGGAATTCTTCTAAATGCACTGCCGTTATACCGTTAAGGCTTTATGTAGACTTCAGTATGCTAAAAAATGTTTAATAACTTAATATGTTAAACTAATGATTTGAAGCATTTCGATATCGATAGCTAAATGTGTATATACAAGAAAATCGACTTTATACCTAATATAAGATTACGGAATTCTTCTAAATGCACTGTCGTTATGCCGCCATGGCTTTATATCAACTTCAATACGTTAAAGAAGGTTAACTAACTTAAATATGTTAAACTAATGATTTGAAGCATTTCGATATCGCTTGCTAAATGTGTATGTAAAAGAAAATCGAATTTATACCTAAACATAAGATTACGGAATTCTTCTAAATGCACTGTCGTTATGCCGCCATGGCTTTATATCAACTTCAATACGTTAAAGAAGGTTAACTTACTTAAATATGTTAAACTAATGATTTGAAGCTTTTCGATATCGCTTGCTAAATGTGTATGTAAAAGAAAATCGAATTTATACCTAAAAATAAGATTACGGAATTCTTCTAAATGCACTGTCGTTATACCGCCATGGCTTTATATCACCTTCATTACGTTAAAGAAGGTTAACTAACTAAAATATGTTAAACGAAAGATTTGAAGCATTTCGATATCGATATCTAAATGTGTATATAAAGGAAAATCGACTTTATACCTAAATATAAGATTACGGAATTCTTCTAAATGCACTGCCGTTATGCCGCCATGGCTTTAAGCCAACTTCCGTTCGTTAGAGAATGTTTATTAACTTAAATATGTTAAACTAATGATTTGAAGCATTTCGATATCGATAGCTAAATGCGTATATACAAGAAAATCGGCTTTATACCTAAATATAAGATTACGGAATTCTTCTAAATGCACTGAAGTTATACCGTTAAGGCTTTATGTAGACTTCAATACGTTAAAGACAAGAAAATCAACTTTATACCTAATATATGATTACGGAACTCTTCTAAATGCACTGCCGTTACACCGTAAAGGCTTTATGTAGACTTCAGTATGCTAAAAAATTTTTATTAACTTAATATGTTAAACTAATGATTTGAAGCATTTCGATATCGCTTGCTAAATGTGTATGTAAAAGAAAATCGAATTTATACCTAAACACAAGATTACGGAATTCTTCTAAATGCACTGTCGTTATGCCGCCATGGCTTTATATCACCTTCATTACGTTTAAGAAGGTTAACTAACTTAAATATGTTAAACGAATGATTTGAAGCATTTCGATATCGATATCTAAATGTGTATATAAAAGAAAATCGACTTTATACCTAAATATAAGATTACGGAATTCTTCTAAATGCACTGCCGTTATGCCGCCATGGCTTTAAGCCAACTTCCGTTCGTTAAAGGAGGTTTATTAACTTAAATATGTTAAACTAATGATTTGCAGCATTTCGATATCGATAGCTAAATGCGTTTATACAAGAAAATCGGCTTTATACCTAAATATAAGATTACGGAATTCTTCTAAATGCACTGCCGTTATACCGCTAAGGCTTTATATCAACTTCAGTATTAACTTCTATACTCATTTAGCAAGCGATATCGAAATGCTTCAAATCATTTGTTTAACATATTTAAGTAAGTTAACCTTCTTTAACGTATTGAAGTTGATATAAAGCCTTAACGACAGTACATTTAAAAGAATTTCGTAATCTTATATTTAGGTATAAAGTCGATTTTCTTGTATATACACATTTTGCAATCGATATCGAGATGCTTCAAATAACTGGTTTAGCATATTTAAGTTAATAAACCTTCTTTATCTTACTGAAGTTTACATAAAGCCATAACGGCAGTGCATTTGGAAGAATTCCGTAATATTATATTTAGGTAAAAAGTAAATATATACACATTTATCAATCGATATCGATATGCTTCAAATCGTTAGTTTAACATATTTAAGTTAATTATCCTTCTTTTTCTTACTGAAGTTTACATAAAGCCATAACGGTATAACGGCTGTGCATTTGGAAGAATTCCGTAATCTTATATCTAGGAATAAAGTCGATTTTGTTGTATATAAACATTTAGCAATAGATATCGAGATGGTTCAACTCATTAGTTTAACATATTTAAGTAAATAAACCTTCTTTAACGATCTGATGTTTGCATATAGCCATGGCGGCATAACGGCAGAATTCCGTATTCTTATATTTAGGTATAAAGTCGATTTTCTGGTATATACACATTTAGCTATCGATATTGAAATGCTTCAAATCATTAGTTTAACATATTAAGTTAATAAATATTTTTTAGCTTACTGAAGTCTACAAAAAGCCTTAACAGTATAATTGCAGTGCATTTAGAAGAATTCCAAAATGTTATAATTTTATATTTAGGTATATAGTCGATTTTCTTGTATTTACACATTTAGCAATCGATATCGAAAATCTTGAAATCATTAGTTTAACATATTTAAGTTAATTAACCTTCTTTAACGTAATGAAGGTGATATAAAGCCATGGCGGCATAACGGCAGTGCATTTAGAAAAATTCCGTAATCTTATATTTAGGTATAAGTTCGATTTTGTTGTATATAGGCATTTAGCAATCGATATCGAAATGCTTCATATAACTGGTTTAGCATATTTGGGTTTAAATTTAAACCCCCCTCTATCTTACTGAAGTTTACATAAAGCCATAACGGCATTACGGCAGTGTGTTTGGCTGAATTCCGTAATCTTTTATTTAGGTATAAAATCGATTTTCTTGTACATCCACATTTAGCAATCAATATCGAAATACTTCAAATCATTAGTTTAGCATATTTAAGTAAATTAACCTTCTTTAACGTACTTAAATTTATATAAAGCCATAACGGCATAACGGCAGTGTATTTCGAAGAATTCCGTAATCTTATATTTAGATATAAAGCCGAATTTTTGTATATACGCATTTAGCAATCGATATCGAAATTCTTCAAATCATTAGTTTAACATATTTAAAATAATTAACCTTCTTTAACGTAATGAAGGTGATATAAAGACATGGCGGCCTAACGACAGTGCATTTATAAGAATTCCGTAATCTTATATTTAGGTATAAATTCGATTTTGTTGTATATACGCATTTAGCAAACGATATCGAAATGCTTCAAATAACTGGTTTAGCATATTTAGGTTAATTAACCTTCTTTATCTTACCGAAGTTCACATAAAGCCATAACGGTATAACTTCAGTGCATTTAGAAGAATTCCGTAATCTTATATTTAAGTATAAAGTCGATTTTGTTGTATATACTCATTTAGCTATCGATATCGAAATGCTTCAAATCATTAGTTTAACATATTAAGATAATAAACGCTTTTTAGCTTACTGAAGTCTACATAAAGCCTTAACGGTATAACGCCAGTGCATTTAGAATAATTCCCTAAAGTTATAATTTTATTTTTAGGTATAAAGTCGATTTTCTTTTATTTACATATTTAGCAATCGATATCGAAATGCTTCAAACCATTAGTTTAACATATTTAAAATAATAAACCTTCTTTAACGTATTGAAGGTGATATAAAGCCATGGCGGCATAACGGCAGTACATGTGGAAGAATTCCGTAATCCTATATTTAGGTATAAAGTCGATTTTCTTGTATATATATATTTCGCAATCGATATCGAAATGCTTCAGATAACTGGTTTAACATATTTAAGTTAATAAACCTCCTTTAGCGAACTGAAGTTGACATATTTAGGTATAAAGTCGATTTTGTTGTACATACACATTTAGCAATCGATATCGAAATGCTTCAAATCATTAGTTTATCATATTTAAGTAAATTAACCTTCCTTAACGTACTGAAATTTATATAAAGCCATAACGGCATAACGGCAGTGTATTTCGAAGAATTCCGTAATCTTATATTTAGATATAAAGCCGAATTTTTTGTATATACGCATTTAGCAATCGATATTGAAATTCTTCAAATCTCTAGTTTAACATATTTAAAATAATTAACCTTCTTTAACGTAATGAAGGTGATATTAAGCCATGGCGGCATAACGGCAGTGCATTTAGAAAAATTCCGTAATCTTATATTTAGGTATAAGTTCGATTTTGTTGTATATAGGCATTTAGCAATATCGAAATGCTTCATATAACTGGTTTAGCATATTTAGGTTAATTATCCTTCTTTATCTTACTGAAGTTTACATAAAGCCATAACGGCATAACGGCAGTATGTTTGAGAGAATTCCGTAATCTTTTATTTAGGTATAAATTCGATTTTCTTGTACATACACATTTAGCAATCAATATCGAAATGCTTCAAATCATTAGTTTAGCATATTTAAGTAAATTAAATTTCTTTAACGTACTGAAATTTATATAAAGCCATAACGGCATAACGGCAGTGTATTTCGAAGAATTCCGTAATTTTATATTTAGATATAAAGCCAAATTTGTTGTATATACGCATTTAGCAATCGATATCGAAATTCGTCAAATCATTAGTTTAACATATTTAAAATAATTAACCTTCTTTAACGTAATGAAGGTGATGTAAAGCCATGGCGGTATAACGGCAGTGCATTTAGAAGAATTACGTTAACTTATATTTAGGTATAAAGTCGATTTTCTTGTATATACGCATTTAGCAATCGATATCGAAATGCTTCAAATAACTGGTTTAGCATATTTAGGTTAATTAACCTTCTTTATCTTACTGAAGTTCACATAAAGCCTTAACGGTATAACTGCAGTGCATTTAGAAGAATTCCGTAATCTTATATTTAAGTATAAAGTCGATTTTGTTGTATATACTCATTTAGCTATCGATATCGAAATGCTTCAAATCATTAGTTTAACATATTAAGATAATAAACGCTTTTTAGCTTACTGAAGTCTACATAAAGCCTTAACGGTATAACGCCAGTGCATTTAGAATAATTCCGTAAAGTTATAATTTTATTTTTAGGTATAAAGTCGATTTTCTTTTATTTACACATTTAGCAATCGATATCGAAATGCTTCAAACCATTAGTTTAACATATTTAAAATAATAAACCTTCTTTAACGTATTGAAGGTGATATAAAGCCATGGCGGCATAACGGCAGTACATGTGGAAGAATTCCGTAATCCTATATTTAGGTATAAAGTCGATTTTCTTGTATATATATATTTCGCAATCGATATCGAAATGCTTCAGATAACTGGTTTAACATATTTAAGTTAATAAACCTCCTTTAGCGAACTGAAGTTGACATATTTAGGTATAAAGTCGATTTTGTTGTACATACACATTTAGCAATCGATTTTGAAATGCTTCAAATCATAAGTTTATCATATTTAAGTAAATTAACCTTCTTTAACGTACTGAAATTTATATAAAGCCATAACGGCATAACGGCAGTGCATTTCGAAGAATTCCGTAATCTTATATTTAGATATAAAGCCGAATTTGTTGTATATACGCATTTAGCAATCGATATCGAGATGGTTCAAATCATTAGTTTAATATATTTAAGTTAATAAAGCTTCTTTAACGTAATGAAGGTGATATTAAGCCATGGCGGCATAACGGCAGTGCATTTAGAAAAATTCCGTAATCTTATATTTAGGTATAAGTTCGATTTTGTTGTATATAGGCATTTAGCATTATCGAAATGCTTCATATAACTGGTTTAGCATATTTAGGTTAATTAACCTTCTTTATCTTACTGAAGTTTACATAAAGCCATAACGGCATAACGGCAGTGTGTTTGAGAGAATTCCGTAATCTTTTATTTAGGTATAAATTCGATTTTCTTGTACATACACATTTAGCAATCAATATCGAAATGCTTCAAATCATTAGTTTAGCATATTTAAGTAAATTAAATTTCTTTAACGTACTGAAATTTATATAAAGCCATAACGGCATAACGGCAGTGTATTTCGAAGAATTCCGTAATCTTATATTTAGATATAAAGCCGAATTTGTTGTATATACGCATTTAGCAATCGATATCGAAATTCGTCAAATCATTAGTTTAACATATTTAAAATAATTAACCTTCTTTAACGTAATGAAGGTGATGTAAAGCCATGGCGGTATAACGGCAGTGCATTTAGAAGAATTACGTTAACTTATATTTAGGTATAAAGTCGATTTTCTTGTATATACGCATTTAGCAATCGATATCGAAATGCTTCAAATAACTGGTTTAGCATATTTAGGTTAATTAACCTTCTTTATCTTACTGAAGTTCACATAAAGCCTTAACGGTATAACTGCAGTGCATTTAGAAGAATTCCGTAATCTTATATTTAAGTATAAAGTCGATTTTGTTGTATATACTCATTTAGCTATCGATATCGAAATGCTTCAAATCATTAGTTTAACATATTAAGATAATAAACGCTTTTTAGCTTACTGAAGTCTACATAAAGCCTTAACGGTATAACGCCAGTGCATTTAGAATAATTCCGTAAAGTTATAATTTTATTTTTAGGTATATAGTCGATTTTCTTTTATTTACACATTTAGCAATCGATATCGAAATGCTTCAAACCATTAGTTTAACATATTTAAAATAATAAACCTTCTTTAACGTATTGAAGGTGATATAAAGCCATGGCGGCATAACGGCAGTACATGTGGAAGAATTCCGTAATCCTATATTTAGGTATAAAGTCGATTTTCTTGTATATATATATTTCGCAATCGATATCGAAATGCTTCAGATAACTGGTTTAACATATTTAAGTTAATAAACCTCCTTTAGCGAACTGAAGTTGACATATTTAGGTATAAAGTCGATTTTGTTGTACATACACATTTAGCAATCGATTTTGAAATGCTTCAAATCATAAGTTTATCATATTTAAGTAAATTAACCTTCTTTAACGTACTGAAATTTATATAAAGCCATAACGGCATAACGGCAGTGCATTTCGAAGAATTCCGTAATCTTATATTTAGATATAAAGCCGAATTTGTTGTATATACGCATTTAGCAATCGATATCGAGATGGTTCAAATCATTAGTTTAATATATTTAAGTTAATAAAGCTTCTTTAACGTACTGAAATTTATATAAAGCCATAACGGCATAACGGCAGTGTATTTCGAAGAATTCCGTAATCTTATATTTAGATATAAAGCCGAATTTGTTGTATATACGCATTTAGCAATCGATATCGAAATTCGTCAAATCATTAGTTTAACATATTTAAAATAATTAACCTTCTTTAACGTAATGAAGGTGATGTAAAGCCATGGCGGTATAACGGCAGTGCATTTAGAAGAATTACGTTAACTTATATTTAGGTATAAATTCGATTTTCTTGTATATACGCATTTAGCAATCGATATCGACATGCTTCAAATCATAAGTTTATCATATTTAAGTAAATTAACCTTCTTTAACGTACTGAAATTTATATAAAGCCATAACGGCATAACGGCAGTGCATTTCGAAGAATTCCGTAATCTTATATTTAGATATAAAGCCGAATTTGTTGTATATACGCATTTAGCAATCGATATCGAGATGGTTCAAATCATTAGTTTAATATATTAAAGTTAATAAAGCTTCTTTAACGCACTGAAGTTAACATAAAGCCATGGCGGCATAACGGCAGTGCATGTAAAAGAATTCCGTAATCTTATATTTAGGTATAAAGTCGATTTTCTTGTATATACACATTTAGCAATCGATATCGAAATGCTTCAAATCATTAGTTTAACATATTTAAGTTAATAAACCTTCTTTAACGCACTGACGTCTTCATAAAGCCTTAACGGTATAACTGCAGTGCATTTAGAAGAATTCCGTATTCTTATATTTAGGTATAAAGTCGATTTTCTTGTATTTACATATTTACCAATCGATATCGAAATGCTTCAAATCATTAGTTTAACATATTCAAGTTAATTAACCCTCTCTGTCTTACTGAAGTCTACATAAAGCCTTAACGGCATAACGACAGTGCATTTAGGAGAATTCCGTAATCTTATTTTTAGGTATAAAGTCGGTTTTCTTGTATATACACATTTAGCAATCGATAACGAAATGCTTCAAATCATTAGTTTAACGTATTTAAGTTTATTAACCTTCTTTGTCTTTCTGAAGTTTACATAAAGCCATAACGGCAGTGCATTTGGAAGAATTCCGTAATCTTATATTTGGGTAGAAAGTATATATATACATATTTAGCAATCGATATCGATATGCTTCAAATCATTAGTTTAACATATTTAAGTTAACTATCCTTCTTTTTCTTACTGAAGTTTACATAAAGCCATAACGGTATAACGGCAGTGCATTTGGAAGAATTCCGTAATCTTATATCTAGGAATAAAGTCGATTGTGTTGTATATACACATTAAGCAATAGATATCGAGATGGTTCAACTCGAAAGTTTAACATATTTAAGTTAATAAACCTTCTTTAACGATCTGAAGTTTGCATATAGCCATGACGGCATATCGGCAGTGCATGTAGAATAATTCCGTAATCATATATTTAGGTATAAAGTCGATTTTCTGGTATATACACATTTAGCTATCGATATCGAAATGCTTCAAATCATTAGTTTAACATATTAAGTTAATAAATACTTTTTAGCTTACTGAAGTCTACATAAAGCCTTAACGGTATAACGGCAGTGCATTTAGAAGAATTCCGTAATGTTATAATTTTATATTTAGGTATATAGTCGATTTTCTTGTATTTACACATTTAACAATCGATATCGAAAATCTTCATATCATTAGTTTAACATATTTAAGTTAATTAACCTTCTTTAACGTACTAAAATTTATATAAAGCCATAACGGCATAACGGCAGTTTATTTCGAAGAATTCCGTAATCTTATATTTAGATATAAAGCCGAATTTGTTGTATATACGCATTTAGCAATCGATATCGAAATTCTTCAAATCATTAGTTTAACATATTTAAAATAATTAACCTTCTTTAACGTAATGAAGGTGATATAAAGCCATGGCGGCATAACGACAGTACATTTGGAAGAATTCCGCAGTCTTATATTTAGGTATAAAGTCAATTTTTCTTGTATATAAACATTTAGCAATCGATAACGAAATGCTTCAAATAACTGGTTTAGCATATTTAGGTTAATTAACCTTCTTTATCTTACTGAAGTTTACATAAAGCCATAACGGTATAACGGCAGATCATTTGGATGAATTCCGTAATCTTATATTAAGGTAAAAAGTCGATTTTAGCAATTGATATCGAAATGCTTCATCTCATTAGTTTAACATATTTAAGATAATAACCCTTCTTTAACGATCTGAAGTTGGCATATAGCCATGGCGGCAAAACGGCAGTGCATGAAGAAGAATTCCGTAATCTCATATTTAGGTACAAAGTCGATTTTCTTGTATATACACATTTAGCTATCGATATCGAAATGCTTCAAATCATTAGTTTAACATATTAAGATAATAAACGCTTTTTAGCTTACTGAAGTCTACATAAAGCCTTAACGGTATAACGCCAGTGCATTTAGAATAATTCCGTAAAGTTATAATTTTATTTTTAGGTATAAAGTCGATTTTGTTGTATATACGCATTTAGCAATCGATATCGAAATGCTTCAAACCATTAGTTTAACTTATTTAAAATAATTTACCTTCTTTAACGTATTGAAGGTGATATAAAGCCATTGCGGCATAACGGCAGTACATGTGGAAGAATTCCGTAATCTTATATTGAGGTATAAAGTCGATTTTCTTGTATATATATATTTCGCAATTTAAGTTAATTAACCTTCTTTAACGTAATGAAGGATTACGTAAGCTTATATTTAGGTATAAAGTCGATTTTGTTGTATATACGCATTTAGCAATCGATATCGAAATGCTTAAAATCATTAGTTTAACATATTTAGGTTAATTAACCTTCTTTAACGTATTGAAGTTGATATAAAGCCATGGCGGCATAACGACAGTACATTTGGAAGAATTCCGTAATCTTATGTTTAGGTATAAATTCCATTTTCTTTTATATACTCATTTAGCAAGCGATATCATATCATTAGTTTAACATATTTAAGTTAATAAACCTTTTTTAACGAACTGAAGTTAACATAAAGCCTTAACAGCATAAAGGCATCGCATTTAGAAGAATTCCGTTATCTTATATTTAGGTATAAATTTGATTTTCTTGTATGTACACATTTAGCAAGCGATATCGAAATGCTTCAAATCATTAGTTTAACATATTTAAATTAATTAACCTTCTTTAACGTATTGAAGTTGATGTAAAGCCATGGTGGCATAACGACAGTACATTTGGAAGAATTCCGTTATCTTATGTTTAGGTATACATTCGATTTTCTTGTATATACGCATTTAGCAATCGATATCGAAATGCTTCAAATCATTAGTTTAACATACTAAGTTAATAAACATTTTTTAGATTACTGAAGTCTACATAAAGCCTTAACGGTATAACGGCAGTGCATTTAGAAGAATTCCGTAATGTTATAATTTTATATTTAGGTATAAAGTCGATTTTCTTGTATTTACACATTTAGCAGTCGATATCGAAATGCTTCAAACCATAAGTTTAACATATTTAAAATAACTAACCTTCTTTAACGTATTGAAGTTGATACAAAGCCATGGCGGCTTAACGACAGTACATTTGGAAGAATTACCTAATCTTATATTTAGGAATAAATTCGATTTTGTTGTATATACGCCTTTAGCAATCGATAACGAAATGCTTCAAATAACTGGTTTAGCATATTTAGGTTAATTAACCTTCTTAGCTTACTGAAGTTTACATAAAGCCATAACGACATAACGGCAGTATATTTGGGTGAATTCCGTTAGCTTTTATTTAGGTATAAAATCGATTTTCTTGTACATACACAATTGCTTCAAATCATTAGTTTAACATATTTAAGTTAATTAACCTTCTTTACCTTAATGAAGGTTATATAAAGACATGGCGGCATAACGACAGTGCATGTAGAAGAATTCCGTAATCTTATATTTAGGTATATAGCCGATTTTCTTGTATTTACACATTTAGCAATCGATATCGAAAATCTTCAAATCATTAATTTAACATATTTAAGTTAATTAACCTTCTTTAACGTAATGAAGGTGATATAAAGCAATGGCGGCATAACGACAGTGCATTTAGAAAAATTCCGTAATCTTATATTTAGGAATAAGTTCGATTTTGTTGTATATAGGCATTTAGCAATATTGAAATGCTTCATACAACTGGTTTAGCATATTAAGGTTAATTAACCTTCTTTATCTTACTGAAGTGTACATAAAGCCATAACGGCATAACGGCAGTATCTTTGGGAGAATTCCGTAATCTTTTATTTAGGTATAAAATCGATTTTCTTGTACATATACATTTAGCAATCAATATCGAAATGCTTCAAATCATTAGTTTAGCATATTTAAGTAAATTAACCTTCTTTAACGTACTGAAATTTATATAAAACCATATCGGCATAACGGCAGTGTATTTCGAAGAATTCCGTAATCTTATATTTAGATATAAAGCCGAATTTGTTGTATATACGCATTTAGCAATCGATATCGAAATTCTTCAAATCATTAGTTTAACATATTCCGTAATCTTATATTTAGGTATAAATTCGATTTTGTTGTATATACGCATTTAGCAATCGAAATCGAAATGCTTCAAATAACTAGTTTAGCATATTTAGGTTAATAAACCTTCTTTATCTTACTGAAGTTTACATAAAGCCATAACGGCATAACGGCAAAATATTTCGGTGAATTCCGTAAGCTTTTATTTAGGTATAAAATCGATTTTCTTGTACACACACATTTAGCAATCGATATCGAAATGCTCAAATCATTAGTTTAACATATTTGAGTAAACTAACCTTCTTTAACGTACTGAAATTTATATAAAGCCATAACAGCATAGCGGCAGTGCATTTAGAAAAATTACGTTATCTTATATTTAGGTATAAAGTCGATTTTCTTGTATATACGCATACAGCAATCGATGTCGACATGCTTCAAATCATTAGTTTAACATATTTAAGTTAATAAACCTTCTTTAACGCACTGAAGTCTTCATAAAGCCTTAACGGTATAACTGCAGTGCATTTAGAAGAATTCCGTAATCTTATATTTAGGTATAAAGTCGATTTTGTTGTATATACTCATTTTGCAATCGATATCGAAATGCTTAAAATCATTAGTTTAATATATTTATGTTAATAAAGCTTCCCTAACGCACTGAAGTCAACATAAAGCCATGGCGGCATAACGGCAGTGCATGTAGAAGAATTCCGTAATCTTATATTTAAGTATAAAGTCGATTTTATTGTATATACACATTTAGCAATCGATATCGAAATGCTTCAAATCATTAGTTTACTATATTTAAGTTTATTAAACATCTATATTTTACTGAAGTCTACAAAAGCCTTAACGGCATAACGGCAGTGCATTTAGAAGAATTACGTAATCTTATATTTAGGTATCAAGTCGATTTTCGTGTATATACTCATTTAGCAATATATATCGAAATGCTTCAAATCATTAGTTTAATATATTTAAGTTAATAAAGCTTCTTTAACGCACTGAAGTTAACATAAAGCCATGGCGGCATAACGGCAGTGCATTTAGAAGAATTCCGTAATCTTATATTTAGGTATAAAGTCGATTTTCTTGTATATACACATTTAGCAATCAATATCGAAATGCTTCAAATCATTAGTTTAACATATTTAAGTTAATAAACCTTCTTTAACGCACTGACGTCTTCATAAAGCCTTAACGGTATAACTGCGGTTCATTTAGAAGAATTCCGTATTCTTATATTTAGGTATAAAGTCGATTTTCTTGTATTTACATATTTACCAATCGATATCGAAATGCTTCAAATCATTAGTTTAACATATTTAAGTTAATTAACCCTCTCTGTCTTACTGAAGTCTACATAAAACCTTAACGGCATAACGACAGTGCATTTAGGAGAATTCCGTAATCTTATATTTAGGTATAAAGTCGGTTTTCTTATATATACACATTTAGCAATCGATAACGAAATGCTTCAAATCATTAGTTTAACGTATTTAAGTTAACTAACTTTCTTTATCTTACTGAAGTTTACATAAAGCCATAACGGCAGTGCATTTGGAAGAATTCCGTAATCTTATATTTAGATATAAAGCCGAATTTGTAGTATATACGCATTTAGCAATCGATATCGAAATTCTTCAAATCATTAGTTTAACATATTTAAAATAATTAACCTTCTTTAACGTAATGAAGGTGATATAAAGACATGGCGGCCTAACGACAGTGCATTTAGAAGAATTACGTAACCTTATATTTAGGTAAAAAATTCGATTTTGTTGTATATACGCACTTAGCAATCGATATCGAAATGTTTCAAATAACTGGTTTAGCATATTTAGGTTAATTAACCTTCTTTATCTTACTGAAGTTTACATAAAGCCATAACGGTAAAACGGCAGTGCATTTGGATGAATTCCGTAATCTTATATTTAGGTATAAATTTGATTTTCTTGTATGTACACATTTAGCAAGCGATATCGAAATGCTTCAAATCATTAGTTTAACATATTTAAGTTAATTAACCTTCTTTAACGTATTGAAGTTGATATAAGGCCATGGCGGCATAACGGCAGTGCATTTAGAAGAAGTCCGTAGTCTTATATTTAGGTATAAAGTCGGTTTTCTTGTATATACGCATTTAGCAATCGATAACGAAATGCTTCAAATCATTAGTTTTACATATTTAAGTTAATTAACCTTCTTTATATTACTGAAGTTTACATAAAGCCATAACGGTATAACGGCAGTGCATTTGGATGAATTCCGTAATCTTATATTAAGGTAAAAAGTCGATTTTGTTGTATATACGCATTTAGCAATCGATATCGAAATGCTTCATCTCATAAGTTTAACATATTTAAGTTAATAAACCGTCTTTAACGATCTGAAGTTGGCATATAGCCATGGCGGCCTAACGGCAGTGCATGTAGAAGAATTCCGTAATCTCATATTTAGGTATAAAGTCGATTTTCTTTTATTTATACATTTAGCAATCGATATCGAAATGCTTCAAACCATTAGTTTAACATATTTAAAATAATTAACCTTCTTTAACGTATTGAAGGTGATATAAAGCCATGGCGGTATAACGTTAGTACATTTGGAAGAATTCCGTAGTCTTATATTTAGGTATAAAATCGATTTTCTTGTACATACACATTTAGCAATCGATATCGAAATGCTTCTAATCATTAGTTTAGCATATTTACGTAAATTAAACTTCATTAACGTACAGAAATTTATATTTATTTAGCAATCGATTTTGAAATGCTCCGAATTATTAGTTTAACATATTTAAGCTAATTAACCCTCTCTATCTTACTGAAGTCTACATAAAGCCTTAACGGCATAACGACAGTGCATTTAGGAAAATTCCGTTATCTTATAATTAGGTATAAGTTATTGAAGTTAATATAAAGCCATGGCAGCATAACGGCAGTCCATTTAGAAGAATTGCGTAATTTTATATTTAGGCATAAAGTCGATTTTCTTGTATATACACTCTTAGCAATCGATAACGAAATGCTTCAAGTTATTAGTTTAACATATTAAAGTTAATAAACCTTCTTTAACGCACTGACGTCTTCATAAAGCCTTAACGGTATAACTGCAGTGCATGTAGAAGAATTCCGTATTCTTATATTTAGGAGTAAAGTCGATTTTCTTGTATTTACATATTTAGCAATCGATATCGAAATGCTTCAAATCATTAGTTTAACATATTCAAGTTAATTAACCCTCTATGTCTTACTGAAGTCTACATAAAGCCTTAACGGCATAACGGCAGTGCATTTAGAAGAATTCCGTAATCTTATATTTAGATATAAAGTCGATTTTCTTGTATATACATATTTAGCATTCGATATAGAAATGCTTCAAATCATTAGTTTAACATATTTAAGTTAATAAACCTTCTTTAACGCACTGACGTCTTCATAAAGCCTTAACGGTATAACTGCAGTGCATGTAGAAGAATTCCGTATTCTTATATTTAGGAGTAAAGTCGATTTTCTTGTATTTACATATTTAGCAATCGATATCGAAATGCTTCAAATCATTAGCTTAACATATTCAAGTTAATTAACCCTCTATGTCTTACTGAAGTCTACATAAAGCCTTAACGGCATAACGGCAGTGCATTTAGAAGAATTCCGTTATCTTATATTTAGGTATAAATTTGATTTTCTTGTATGTACACATTTAGCAAGCGATATCGAAATGCTTCAAATCATTAGTTTAACATATTTAAGTTAATTAACCTTCTTTAACGTATTGAAGTTGATATAAAGCCATGGCGGCGTAACGGCAGTGCATTTAGAAGAAGTCCGTAGTCTTATATTTAGGTATAAAGTCGGTTTTCTTGTATATACACATTTAGCAATCGATAACGAAATGCTTCAAATCATTAGTTTTACATATTTAAGTTAATTAACCTTCTTTATCTCACTGAAGTTTACATAAAGCCATAACGGTATAACGGCAGTGCATTTGGATGAATTCCTTAATCTTATATTAAGGTAAAAAGTCGATTTTGTTGTAAATACGCATTTAGCAATCGATATCGAAATGCTTAAAATCATTAGTTTAACATATTTAAGTTAGTTAACCTTCTTTAACGTATTGAAGTTGACATAAAGCCATGGCGGCATAACGACAGTACATTTGGAAGAATTCCGTAATCTTGTTTGGGTATAAATTCGATTTTCTTTTATATACACATTTAGCAAGCGATATCGAAATGCTTCAAATCATTAGTTTAACATATTTAAGTTAATAAACCTTCTTTAACGAACGGAAGTTGGCATAAAGCCATGGCGACATAACGGCAGTGCATTGAGAAGAATTCCGTAATCTTATATTTAGGTATAAAGTCGATTTTGTTGTATATACACATTAAGCAAACGATATCGAAATGCTTCGTATAACTGGTTTAGCATATTTAGGTTAATTAGCCCCCTCTATCTTACTGAAGTTTACATAAAGCCGTAACGGCATAACGGCAGTATGTTTGGCTGAATTCCGTAATCTTTTATTTAGGTATAAACTCGATTTTCTTGTACATACACATTTAGCAATCAATATCGAAATGCTTAAAATCATTAATTTAGCATATTTAAGTAAATTAACCTTCTTTAACTTACTGAAATTTATGTAAAGCCATAACGGCATAACGGCAGTGTATTTCGAAGAATTCCGTAATCTTATATTTAGATATAAAGCCGAATTTGTTGTATATACGCATTTAGCAATCGATATCGAAATTCTTCAAATCATTAGTTTAACATATTTTAAATAATTAACCTTCTTTAAGGTAATGAAGGTGATATAAAGCCATGGCGGCCTAACGACAGTGCACTTAGAAGAATTCCGTAATCTTATATTTAGGTATAAATTCGATTTTGTTGTATATACGCATTTAGCAATCGATATCGCAATGCTTCAAATAACTGGTTTAGCATATTTAGGTTAATTAAACTTCTTTATCTTACTGAAGTTCACATAAAGCCTTAACGGTATAACCGCAGTGCATTTAGAAGAATTCCTTAATCTTATATTTAAGTATAAAGTCGATTTTGTTGTATACACTCATTTAGCATCCGATATCGAAATGCTTCAAATCATTAGTTTAATATATTTAAGTTAATAAAGCTTCTTTAACGCATTGAAGTTAACATAAAGCCACGGAGGCACAACGGCAGTGCGTGTAGAAGAATTCCGTAATCTTATATTTAAGTGCAAAGTCGATTTTGTTGTATATACACATTTAGCAATCGATATCGAAATGCTTCAAATCATTAGTTTACTATATTTGAGTTAATTAAACATCTTTATTTTACTGAAGTCTACAAAAGCCTTAACGGCATAACGGCAGTGCTTTTGGGAAAAGAATTCCGTAATATTATATTTAGGTATAAAGTCGATTTTGTTGAACATACACATTTAGCAATCGATATCGAAATGCTTCAAATCATTAGTTTAACAAACGAGGGCTGTGTGATAAATAACCGACGTAACCATCATGCACGCGACTTTTTCACAACGTTTTTTTTATTTTTCTATATAGTCTCCTTGTAACTCCACACATTTCTCCCAGCGATGCTCCCATCTCTGCAACCCTTCCAAATAGTACTTGGCGTCTTTGTCTGCAAAATACGAGTTCACGAAAGAGATTGCCTCCTCATTTGACGAAAATCTCTGGCCGCCGAGCGCAGTTTTAATTTGAGGAAACAAAAAAAAGTCGCTTGGTTCTAGATCCGGTGAGTAAGGTGGATGGTCAAGCAGTTCGAACCGCAATTCGTGGACTTTCGTCATGGCGACTGTTGAGGTGTGAGATGGTGCGTTGTCTTGGTGGAACAAGACTTTCGTTTTTTGCAAATGTGGATGATTTTTCGAAATTTCTTCCTTTAGCTTGTCCAATAATGATGCGTAGTATGCTCCTGTTATAGTTTTTCCTTTTTCAAGATAGCCAATAAATATAACTCCATGGCTGTCCCAAAAAACACTCGCCATCACTTTCCCAGCCGAATACACAGCTTTAGGTTTTTTTGGGGCCGGTTCCCCCTTTTCAATCCACTGCTTAGATTGGATTTTTGTTTCGAGCGTATAATGATGAATCCAAGTTTCGTCTTCAGTTATCAATCGGCGCCAAAACTTGGTCGTATTGCCTCTAAACTGAGCCAACAGTGCGCTGGAAATGTTCATGCGCGCACGTTTGTGGTCTAGCGTAAGCAAGCGCGGCACCCAACGCGCGGACAGCTTTCTCATGCCCAAATCTTGGTTTAATATGTGACAAACACGTTCTTTTGACATCTTCATAATCTCAGCTATTTCCTTAACTTTAATCCGGCGGTCGTCTAATACCAATTGATGAACTTTAGCGATGTTATCGTTAGTGGTTACAGCTTTTGGACGCCAAGGACGTTCATCATCTTCCAAGCTCCTGCGACCACGTTTAAATTCATCGGCCCAAAATTTTATGGTGATAAACGATGGTGCAGAGTCACCGTACACAGAGTCCAACTCATCTTTGATTTGTGAAGGCGTATTGCCTTTCAAAAATAAAAATTTAATTACAGCTCGACATTCAATCTTTTCCATTTTGGGGAAATCACCGAAATAGACTCACAAAAACGACTGTCAACAGATAATTGCGCAAGATAAATTTCCGAAATTTTGGCGAGTAGAAATTATGATATGCACACTTTGAAGTAGAATCTTTTATTTCAGAGGTACCGCTAGCTTTACGTTGAGGTCGGTTATTTATCAGACAGCCCTCGTATTTAAGTTAATTAACGCTCTTTATCTTACTGAAGTCTACAAAAGCCTTAGCGGCATAACGGCAGTGCATTTAGAAGAACTACATAATCTTACATTTAGGTATGAATTCGATTTTCTTGTATATACACATTTAGCAATCGATATCGAAATGCTTCAAATCATTAGTGTAACATATTTAAGTTAATAAACCTTCTTTAACGTATTGAAGGTGATACAAAGCCATGGCGGCATAAGACACTACATTTGGAAGAATTCCGTAATCTTATATTTAGGTATAAAGTCGATTTTCTTGTATATACACATTTAGCAATCGATATCGAAATGCTTCAAATCATTACTTTAACATATTAAAGTTAATTAACCTTCTTTATCTTACCGAAGTTTACATAAAGCCATAACGGCATAAGGGCAGAATATATTTGGGTGAATTATGTAATCTTTTACTTAGGTATAAAATCGATTTTCTTGTACATACACATTTAGCAATCGATATCGAAATGCTTCAAATCATTACTTTAACATATTAAAGTTAATTAACCTTCTTTATCTTACTGAAGTCTACATAAAGCCTTAACGGCATAACGGCAGTGCATTTTGAAGAATTCCGTAATCTTATATTTAGTTATAAAGTCGATTTTGTTGTATAAATATACGCATTTGGCAATCGATATCGAAATGCTTCAAATCATTAGTTTAACATATTTAAGTTAATTAACTTTCTTTAACGTATTGAAGTTGCTATAAAGCCATGGTGGCATAACGACAGTACATTTGGAAGAATTCCGTAATCTTATGTATAGGTATAAATTCGATTTTCTTGTATATACACATTTAGCAAGCGATATCGAAATGCTTCAAATCATTAGTTTAACATATTTAAGTTAATAAACCTTCTTTAACGAACTGAAGTTAACATAAAGACATAACGGCATAACGGCAGTGCATTTAGAAGAATTCCGTTATCTTATATTTAGGTATAAAGTCGATTTTCTTGTATATACGCATTTAGCAATCGATATCGAAATGCTTCAAATAACTGGTTTAGCATATTTAGGTTAATTAGCCTTCCTTATCTTACCGAAGTTTACATAAAGCCATAACGGCAGTATATTTGGGTGAATTCCGTAATCTTTTATTTAGGTATAAAATCGATTTTCTTGTACATACACATTTAGCAATCGATATCGAAATGCTTCAAATCATTAGTTTAACATATTTAAGTTCATAAACCTTCTTTAACGGACTGAAGTCTGCATAAAGCAATGGCGGCATAACGGCAGTGCATTTAGAAGAATTCCGTAATCTTATATTTAGGTATAAAGTCGATTTTCTTGTATAAATATACGCATTTAGCAATCGCTATCGAAATGCTTCAAATCATTAGTTTAACATATTTAAGTTAATTAACCTTCTTTAACGAATTGAAGTTGATATAAAGCCATGGCGGCATAACGACAGTACATTTGGAAGAATTCCGTAATCTTATGTTTATGTATAAATTAGATTTTCTTGTATATACACATTTAGCAAGCGATATCGAAATGCTTCAAATCATTAGTTTAACATATTTAAGTTAATAAACCTTCTTTAACGAACTGAAGTTAACATAAAACCATGGCAACATAACGGCAGTGCATTTAGAAGAATTCCGTAATCTTATATTTAGGTATAAAGTCGATTTTCTTGTATAAATATACGCATTTAGCAATCGCTATCGAAATACTTCAAATCATTAGTTTAACATATTTAAGTTAATTAACCTTCTTTAACGTATTGAAGTTGATATAAAGCCATGGCGGCATAACGACAGTAGATTTGGGAGAATTCCGTAATCTTATATTTAGGCATAAAGTGGATTTTCTTGTATATGCACATTTAGCAATCGATATCGAAATGCTTCAAATCATTACTTTAACATATTTAAGTTAATAAACCTTCTTTAACGAACGGAAGTTGGCTCAAAGCCACGGCAACATAACGGCAGTGCATTTAGAAGAATTCCGTAATCTTATATTTAGGTATAAAGTCGATTTTCTTGTATATACACATTTAGCAATCGATAACGAAATGCTTCAAATCATTAGTTTAACATATTTAAGTTAATTAACCTTCTTTACCTTACTGATGTTTACATAAAGCCATAACGGTATAACGGCAGTGCATTTGGAAGAATTCCGTAAACTTATATTTAGGTATAAACTCGATTTGGTTGTATATACATATTTAGCAATCGATATCGAGATGCTTCACCTATTAGTTTAACACATTTAAGTTAATAAACCTTCTTTAACGAACTGAATTTGGCATAAAGCTATGGCGGCATAACGGCAGTGCATGTGGAAGAAATCCGTTATGTTATATTTAGGTATAAAGCCGATTTTCTTGTATATACACATTTAGCAATCGATACCGAAATGCTTCAAATCATTAGTTTAACATATTTAAGTTAATAAACCTTCTTTAACGCACTCAAGTCTACATAAAGCCTTAACGGTATAACTGCAGTGCATTTAGAAGAATTCCGTAATCTTATATTTAGGTATAAAGTCGATTTTCTTGTGCTTACATATTTAGCAATCAAAATGGAAATGCTTCAAATCATTAGTTTAACATATTTAAGTTAATAAACCTTCTTTAACGAACGGAAGTTGGCATAAAGCCATGGCGACATAACGACAATACATTTGGAAGAATTCCGTAGTCTTATATTTATGTATAAAGTCTATTTTCTTGCATATACACATTTAGCTTTCGATATCGAAATGCTTCAAATCATTAGTTTAACATATTAAATTAACAAACGCTTTCTAGCTTACTGAAGTCTACATAAAGCCTTAACAGTATAACGGCAGTGCATTTAGAAGAATTCCGTAATGTTATAATTTTATATTTAGGTATAAAGTCGATTTTCTTGTATTTGCACATTTAGCAATATATATCGAAATGCTTCAAATAACTGGTTTAGCATATTTAAGTTAATTAACCTTCTTTATCTTAATGAAGTTTACATAAAGCCATAACGGCATAACGGCAGTATATTTATATGAATTCCGCTATCTTTTATTTAGGTATAAAGTCGGTTTTGTTGTACATACGCATTTAGCAATCGATATCGAAATGCTTCGAAGCTTTAGTTTTACATATTTAAGTTAATTAACCTTCTTTAACGTATTGAAGTTGATATAAAGCCATGGCGGCATAACGACAGTGCATGTAGAAGAATTCCGTAATCTTATATTTAGGTATAAAGTCGATTTTCTTGTATATACACATTTAGCTATCGATATCGAAATGCTTTAAATCATTAGTTTAACATATTAAGTTAATAAAGGATTTTTAGCTTACTGAAGTCTACATAAAGCCTTAACGGTATAACGGCAGTGCATTTAGAAGAATTCCGTAATGTTATAATTTTATATTTAAATGCTTCAAATAACTGGTTTAGCATATTTAAGTTAATTAACCTTCTTTATCTTACTGAAGTTTACATAAAGCCATAACGGCACAACGGCAGTATACTTATATGAATTCCGTTATCTTATCTTTAGGTATAAAGTAGATTTTGTTGTACATACACAGTGCATTTAGAAGAATTCCGTAATCTTATATTTAGGTATAAAGTCGATTTTCTGGTATATATGCATTAAGCAATCGATATCGAAATGCTTCAAATAACTTGTATAACATATTTAAGTTAATAAGCCTTCTTTAACGAACTGAAGTTGGCTTAAGGCCATGGCGGCATAACGGCAGTGCATTTAGAAGAATTCCGTAATCTTATATTTAGGTATAAAATCGATTTTCTTGTGTATACACATTTAGCTATCGATATCGAAATGCTTCAAATCATTAGTTTAACATATTTAAGTTAATTAATCTTCTTTAACGTATTGAAGTTGATATAAAGCCATGGCGGCATAACGACAGTACATTTGGAAGAATTCCATAGTCTTATATTTATGTAAAAAGTCGATTTTCTTGTATATACACATTTAGCGATCGATATCGAAAATCTTCAAATCATTAGTTTAACAAATTTAAGTTAGTTAACCTTCTTTAACGAATTGAAGTTGATATAAAGCCATGGCGGCATAACGACAGTACATTTAGAAGAATTCCGTTATCTTATATTTAGGTATAAAGTCGGTTTTCTTGTATATACACATTTATCTATCGATATCGAAATGCTTCAAATCAATATTTTAACATATTAAGTTAACAAAGGCTTTTTAGCTTACAGAAGTCTACATAAGGCATTAACGGTATAACAGCAGTGCATTTAGAAGAACTCCGTAATCTTATAATTTTATATTTAGGTATAAAGTCGATTTTGTTGTATATGCGCATTTAGCAATCGATATCGAAATGCTTCAAATCATTAGTTTAACATAATTAAGTTAATTAACCTTCTTTAACGTATTGAAGTTGATATAAAGCCATGGCGGCATAACGACAGTACATTTGGAAGAATTCCGCAGTCTTATATTTAGGTATAAAGTCAATTTTTCTTGTATATAAACATTTAGCAATCGATAACGAAATGCTTCAAATCGTTAGTTTAACATGTCTAAGTTAATTAACCTTCTTTAACGATCTGAAGTTGGCATATAGCCATGGCGGCATAACGGCAGTGCATGTAGAAGACTTCCGTAATCTTATATTTAGGTATAAAGTCGATTTTCTTGTATATGCACATTTAGTTATCGATATCGAAATGCTTCAAATCATTCGTTTTACATATTTATGTTAATAAACCTTCTTTAACGATCTGAAGTTGGCATATAGCCATGGCGGCATAACGGCACTGCATGTAGAAGAATTCCATAATCTTATATTTAGGTATAAAGTCGTTTTTCTTGTATATACACATTTAGCTATCGATATCGAATTGCTTCAAATAACTGGTTTAGCATATTTAAGTTAATTAACCTTCTTTATCTTACTGAAGTTTATATAAAGTCATAACGGCATAACGGCAGAGCATTTAGAAGAATTCCGTTATCTTATATTTAGGTATAAAGTCGATTTTGTTGTACATACCCATTAAGCAATCGATATCGAAAATCTTCAAATCATTAGTTTAACAAATTTAAGTTAGTTAACCTTCTTTAACGTAATGAAGGTGATATAAAGCCATGGCGGCCTAACGACAGTGCATTTAGAAGAATTCCGTAATCTTATATTTAGGTATAAAGTCGATTTTGTTGTATATACGCATTTAGCAATCGATATCGAAATGCTTCAAATCATTAGTTTAACATATTTAAGTTAATTAACCTTCTTTAACGTATTGAAGTTGATATAAAGCCATGGCGGCATAACGACAGTAGATTTGGGAGAAACCCGTAACCTTATATTTAGGTATAAAGTAGATTTTGTTGTATATACACATTAAGCAATCGATATCGAAATGCTTCAAATCATTATTTTAACATATTTAAGTTAATTAACCTTCTTTATCTTACTGAAGTTTACATAAAGCCAAAACGGTATAACGGCAGTGCATTTGGAAGAATTTCGTAATCTTATATTTAGGTAAAAAATGCTTCAAATCATTCGTTTAACATATTTAAGTTAGTTAACCTTCTTTAACGTAATGAAGGTGATATAAAGCCATGGCGGCATAACGGCAGTGCATTTGGAAGAATTCCGTAATCTTATGTTTAGGTATAAAGTCGATTTTCTTGTATATACACATTTAGCTATCAATATCGAAATGCTTCAAATCATTCGTTTAACATATTTATGTTAGTTAACCTTCTTTAACGATCTGAAGTTGGCATATAGCCATGGCGGCATAACGGCAGTGCATGTAGAAGAATTCCGTAATCTTGTATTTAGGTATAAAGTCGATTTTCTTGTATATACACTTCTAGCTATCGATATCGAAATGCTTCATATCGTTAGTTTAACATATTAAGTTAATAAACGCTTTTTAGCTTACTAAAGTCTACATAAAGCCTTAGCGGTAAAACGGCAGAGCATTTAGAAGAATTCCGTAGTGTAACAATTTTATATTTAGGTATAAAGTCGATTTTCTTGTATTTACACATTTAGCTATCGATATCGAAATGCTTCAAATAACTGGTTTAGCATATTTAAGTTAATTAACCTTCTTTATCTTGCTGAAGTTTATATAAAGCCATAACGGCATAACGACAGTTTATTTATATGAATTCCGTTATCTTATATTTAGGTATAAAGTCGATTTTGTTGTACATACCCATTTAGCAATCGATATCGAAAATCTTCAAATCATTAGTTTAACATATTTAAGTTGGTTAACCTTCTTTAACGTAATGAAGGTGATATAAAGCCATGGCGGCCTAACGACAGTGCATTTAGAAGAATTCCGTAATCTTATATTTAGGTATAAAGTCGATTTTGTTGTATATACGCATTTAGCAATCGAAATCGAAATGCTTCAAATCATTAGTTTAACATATTTAAGTTAATTAACCTTCTTTAACGTATTGAAGTTGATATAAAGCCATGGCGGCATAACGACAGTAGATTTGGGAGAAACCCGTAATCTTATATTTAGGTATAAAGTAGATTTTGTTGTATATACACATTAAGCAATCGATATCGAAATGCTTCAAATCATTATTTTAACATATTTAAGTTAATTAACCTTCTTTATCTTACTGAATTTTACATAAAGCCAAAACGGTATAACGGCAGTGCATTTGGAAGAATTTCGTAATCTTATTTTTAGGTAAAAAATGCTTCAAATCATTCGTTTAACATATTTAAGTTAGTTAACCTTCTTTAACGTAATGAAGGTGATATAAAGCCATGGCGGCATAACGGCAGTGCATGTAGAAGAATTCCGTAATCTTATGTTTAGGTATAAAGTCGATTTTCTTAAATATACACATTTAGCTATCAATATCGAAATGCTTCAAATCATTCGTTAAACATATTTATGTTAGTTAACCTTCTTTAACGATCTGAAGTTGGCATATAGCCATGGCGGCATAACGGCAGTGCATGTAGAAGAATTCCGTAATCTTGTATTTAGGTATAAAGTCGATTTTCTTGTATATACACATCTAGCTATCGATATCGAAATGCTTCATATCGTTAGTTTAACATATTAAGTTAATAAACGCTTTTTAGCTTACTAAAGTCTACATAAAGCCTTAGCGGTATAACGGCAGAGCATTTAGAAGAATTCCGTAGTGTTACAATTTTATATTTAGGTATAAAGTCGATTTTCTTGTATTTACACATTTAGCAATCGATATCAAAATACTTCAAATAACTGGTTTAGCATATTTAAGTTAATTTACCTTCTTTATCTTACTGAAGTTTACATAAAGCCATAACGGCATAACGGCAGTATATTTATATGAATTCCGATATCTTATATTTAGGTATAAAGTCGATTTTGTTGTACATACCCATTTAGCAATCGATATCGAAAATCTTCAAATCATTAGTTTAACATATTTAAGTTGGTTAACCTTCTTTAACGTAATGAAGGTGATATAAAGCCATGGCGGCCTAACGACAGTGCATTTAGAAGAATTCCGTAATCTTATATTTAGGTATAAAGTCGATTTTGTTGTATATACGCATTTAGCAATCGAAATCGAAATGCTTCAAATCATTAGTTTAACATATTTAAGTTAATTAACCTTCTTTAACGTATTGAAGTTGATATAAAGCCATGGCGGCATAACGACAGTAGATTTGGGAGAAACCCGTAATCTTATATTTAGGTATAAAGTAGATTTTGTTGTATATACACATTAAGCAATCGATATCGAAATGCTTCAAATCATTATTTTAACATATTTAAGTTAATTAACCTTCTTTATCTTACTGAATTTTACATAAAGCCAAAACGGTATAACGGCAGTGCATTTGGAAGAATTTCGTAATCTTATTTTTAGGTAAAAAATGCTTCAAATCATTCGTTTAACATATTTAAGTTAGTTAACCTTCTTTAACGTAATGAAGGTGATATAAAGCCATGGCGGCATAACGGCAGTGCATTTGGAAGAATTCCGTAATCTTATGTTTAGGTATAAAGTCGATTTTCTTGTATATACACATTTAGCTATCAATATCGAAATGCTTCAAATCATTCGTTTAACATATTTATGTTAGTTAACCTTCTTTAACGATCTGAAGTTGGCATATAGCCATGGCGGCATAACGGCAGTGCATGTAGAAGAATTCCGTAATCTTGTATTTAGGTATAAAGTCGATTTTCTTGTATATACACTTCTAGCTATCGATATCGAAATGCTTCATATCGTTAGTTTAACATATTAAGTTAATAAACGCTTTTTAGCTTACTAAAGTCTACATAAAGCCTTAGCGGTAAAACGGCAGAGCATTTAGAAGAATTCCGTAGTGTAACAATTTTATATTTAGGTATAAAGTCGATTTTCTTGTATTTACACATTTAGCTATCGATATCGAAATGCTTCAAATAACTGGTTTAGCATATTTAAGTTAATTAACCTTCTTTATCTTGCTGAAGTTTATATAAAGCCATAACGGCATAACGACAGTTTATTTATATGAATTCCGTTATCTTATATTTAGGTATAAAGTCGATTTTGTTGTACATACCCATTTAGCAATCGATATCGAAAATCTTCAAATCATTAGTTTAACATATTTAAGTTGGTTAACTTTCTTTAACGTAATGAAGGTGATATAAAGCCATGGCGGCCTAACGACAGTGCATTTAGAAGAATTCCGTAATCTTATATTTAGGTATAAAGTCGATTTTGTTGTATATACGCATTTAGCAATCGAAATCGAAATGCTTCAAATCATTAGTTTAACATATTTAAGTTAATTAACCTTCTTTAACGTATTGAAGTTGATATAAAGCCATGGCGGCATAACGACAGTAGATTTGGGAGAAACCCGTAATCTTATATTTAGGTATAAAGTAGATTTTGTTGTATATACACATTAAGCAATCGATATCGAAATGCTTCAAATCATTATTTTAACATATT
>JAPZAG010000973.1:0-21763 GCA_027475135.1 Bactrocera correcta | reverse complement strand
AACTTTCGCAACCCTACACCTTCCGACGATTTCGACGTTTAATATCTGCAAGATGGCGTTAAATGCCCCAATTGGAGTGGACTTTAATGCAACACATACGATGATGAGTGCCACCCGTTGAACGCTCTCGAGTTCATTTGCAAGTTTGGTCTTTTCTAGAGGCCTAAACCACATAAAGATTCCATAGAACATAATGGGCTTGACTATAGTGTGGTAGAGGTAGAGAACCACTTTCGGTGAGAGACCACACCTTTTGCTAACTTTACAGCAGTAGTATAAGGCAATCGAAACCTTCATGGTAAAACTTGGCATAATTGCTACAGTCTCTGAATATATTCTTCAGATCGAACCACTATAGTATATAGCTGCCATACAACCTGACTGATCAAAATCAAGATAAAGATTCAGAAAAGATTTTTTTTCCCCACTAAGTAGCCTTTATTCGACTTGAAGGTTGTTTATATCAAACAACGTGGCTATAATGAACGAGCAAAGCGCTTTCCGTTGGGTACCGTGTTCTTTCATAGTGCTACGAACAAATTAAATCATTAAAGTATGTTTATGTATGTTTATAAAGTTATATACATATAAACATACTAAGCTTTGATGTAACTGCTTATTTGCGTACGTCCACAGCTACTTGCGGTTTCAAGCTAACCGCCGCTTTAGTATTAAAGATGAAAGTTTACAACAATAAGGGCAACAATAAGTGCTTAGATGAGACTCTAGATATTACAATTTACTTTACACTGCTTAACAATTCATTAGCGCCAAACTTTAGCCACAGACTGACAAGGCGATTGTTCACTTGAAACGAAGTTGAGCAGCGGCGCCATGGACACTGCGATGGGTGGCTTCACATACGCACTGGCCTCTGCCGTCAACGCACATACAAATCATCTAATCCCAGTGCCGGATGTATGCTTCCTGGGCATTAAAGTGTACAAAGTAAGGGCACTGTGAGCATTTTTGTGGGAAAACTTTGCGCAGCAGATTATTAGGAATTATCAAAACTTAATTTGGTTCAAGTTGCTCAGGCGGCGCACAAACAAAAGTAAAATTTCTATAACTGTAATCTGTGTGTGCGCATGAGTGTGCTGTTCATGCGGGCTTTGGCTGCAGTTGAAATGGGCGTGGCATGAGGCGAGCGAGCAATTCGCCTGGCAGGTGACAATCAGATATTGAAGCGCCTTATGGTGGTTTGACGTAAGCCAAACAAGTTGATATTATTCCCAGCACAATGGGCTATGCAAAGTTGAATTGGTCTTCACATCTTCTTATCCAAAGTGTTCTTAGCAGCGCAAACTTGTGCGAATGAGTGTTCTTTTGTGATATCTTTTCGATATTCATATTTCTCGGCAGTGCTTATGTGTAGTTGAGGGGTTCAATCAGTAAAAACATGAGTATGAAAACCAAAGTACCTGAGATCAAAGATAAGCTTAAACTTCTGAAAAACTTAAGTAGCTTTATTCTCTGTTCGGAATTGAGCAAGTTTGCGGGTTCTTTTGTCGTTAATCACCGATTATATTTTGGTTGAAGATTTAGTATTCTCGTGGCCTATAAATAAAATTGTGTTTAAAAATATGTTCAATTAACTTAATATACACGGAGCAAAGTCAAGCTTAAGCAAAAGGGCGGCTGCGGAAGCGTTGGGTTGCCGGCCTTGGTTAGGTAGCTGTTCACAAGAAAGGCGATGGGTGCCGGGGCGTTCTCGTTGTGCAACTTCCAATCGGCTGCGATGTTTTGTCAAACCCGATTGATCCTTCGTTTGGGTCCCTTGAGGTCTTCCATGTCAAACTTGGCGTTGACGGTTTGTCCAGGAGGAACAAATTGGTGGACGATGCCTTTGATGTCAAAAAAGACAATGAGCATCGTTTTTACTTTGGATTAGCTTATTCATCAGCGACCTCTTCCCAGCCCTCCAAAAAGTCCACCGAAACAAAAATTTCTTACTGAAGCAACATCTGGATAAGCCTGCTTGATCATATCAAACGTCTCAGTCGCAGATTTACCCAGTTTCACACATAATTTAATCGCGTACCTCTGCTCTAACAAACGCTACATTTTCGGTTAGCACCAATCACAGAAACACGTCACGCGAAAATGTTTGTCCTGACTTTCTAGGTGCCCGGAGACAACTGGCTCGCTCGTTCGTTAAATAGGAGCGCCCTCTACCGAATCCAGTCGGTGCGCAAATACTCCGAAGTACAGTCGCGGCGGAAAGAAGTCAGTTATGTTCTTTTCCGGACAAACCCTGTACTCGTTGATGAGGAGCTTTCATTGAGTAGTTTCAATATCAATGTGTTCATCTTGCATTCAAAGGAAATCAAAAATGTTACTTTTTGGCGCCAAAAGCTCCAAGGCTGGGAGGGTTTTTTTTTGACTAAATTCGAGGATCCATTTCTTCAATATATTCATAAGACAAAAAAATTGATCTAAAATCTAATCCATAAAAAAGGTTCAAAAATGTCTCTCTCTTAGCTCATCAGTTCTTTAGGATACCTGCCCTTGACGCGAATTGCATCGTCTCCAAATGCTTAAATCGTAGTCTTGTCAATGTGGCACAAATGCACAAGAGATGCTCCATTGTTTTAGTGGTGCCTTGTTCGCCTGCATTGTTCGCCTGCAATTTTCTCTGTTTTTTTTTTAAAGTAGAGGAAAGCATCGGAAGCCGGATTGCGAAACTTTAAGCGGCTAAACCTAACCTACTCCCAACTCAAGACTCTCCCACGGTATCACCGATTAACTATTAGTTCGAGGGAGGGAGGAAGTCCCCCTTATTGTGTGGACTGTTGAAAGTGTCTCAGTTTTCTCATTAAGAAAGCAGACGCTTTGCTAATAGCTTTCCATTTTTCAACCGACTGACAAATGAGTCTCGTTAAATGTTCGACCGAAAAACTACCACCGAGTGTAGTTTTAAGTTTTTCCCGTGTATTTGAAAAGCGAGAGTAATAACTATAAACAGCCATGTTCAGAGTTTTATATTTACTCTCCATATCGTCTGTCTATTCACTAGTAGATGTCCGGTATAAGTCTGTGGGTCCAGCGATCCTTAGATGAAGAATTCCACCGCTGCTGCCATATTTCGGTATTCTTGTTCCTCTTCTCTGTCTTGATAGCTGATATAATCGCTCGAGTTCATCTCCGTTCTGTTGATTTACGTTTTTAAGTCCATTGCCTGTATCCATATTGGTGATGCATACAATACTTGTATTACAGAACTCATTGCTTTTGCTATTGAAAAGTCTTCTCTATCTATCAGCCCCATTGTATGGGCGTGGGCAGCCACCAGACTATGACCAGTGAGTATTACAATCATATTCTTAAAGTCGCTTCTTTCGAGTGCCAGTATGAACTTTGCATATTTTCGATCTAACGCTCCATCGCGTTTTGATTTTCCTTGTCCTCTCCTCCTCTCCATCCAGATCGTCGTACAGACAATGGATGGGTTTTCCAATGATGATCACGCTTTAGGGTGGCAGCTGTACTCTTGACAATCTCGTCCATTATTACACCTGGGACACAGTAGGCACTCTTCACTGCTGCGCTGCTTTCCAAGACCCTTTCAGGTCGAACGACAAAGTCAGGTAAATTTTACTTCTATCTATCGTAGTTGTGTGTTCATTATTTAGCTATATGTATATGTTTTTCAAAAAGTTTGTTTCATTTCCATTAAATACCGTTAAGAGCTTAAACTTAAAAAAGTACATAAATAGTTATTGTCTAAATAATTTATGGTTACATTTCCCATAATTAAAAAAAAAAAAAACTTAATTTACAGAAATGTCTAAGAACCGAAAGATATTTAGGTCTAATAAGCCACAACTGTAAAGAAAGTAGACAAAACGATTATCTTTAAAAGCGTCTCAATCCCCGAGCGAAGATGAACGCTGATGACCGCCACCAATGGCGCAATTGACTTCAATTAAAAGTGACTCAACACCTCAGCATGCTACTCACTGAGTTGTAGCACGACGGCAAAGGATCTGCACACCCTGATACCCAACTTCATGCACAGAATTTGCTTTGCTTTCTGGTTGCTTTCACTTCTTCGCAGACGGCTTGGTGACTGGCTTCTGGTTGTTGCATTGTTGTTGCTGTGTACCAAAGCAGCGCTGAAGCACTTAAAGTTGGAACGATAATGAGTCAGATTGGTCGTGCTCCTGAAGCTGCAAGGGCTCCATACATATAAATACAAATGTTAGGCACAAAGTGGAAGTACAGGAATAATACATAGACGCACGCACAATAGTGTAACACGGGTGACTATCAGTGTAAGGAAAAAAATATAAATAAAATATACCAACTGCAGAGACAACGTGGGGTCTCGTCCGGGCACTGTAATTTGGTGTAGGTAATGTTCGCATTTAAAAGAAATCCCTGCGTAATCTTAGCAATGCTTATGCGGATGCGGAAGTCCAATTAGATGAGACAGCTTCCGGATTGGGCGGAGAAAACTAAAAAAAAAAAAAGCAGAGTAACGAAGACGGAGCAGCTGCGTGCAAATCGACAGCTGAAAAGCCGTTTAGAGGCAGACGGAGTTGCTGTGCAGGGGTGTAGGCGGGTGAGTTAGTGCGAGTGTTAATTGCGCTTCTCACAACGGGAATTGACTTCAGACACTGCTGTCGGCAGAAATAAATGAAAACGATCTGCGAATGAAGCCTGTTGCTGCCATTGACAGCGTGGGCATTGTTGTGAAGTGTGAAGTGTAGACGCATATGAGGCGTCTGCTAATAATGTAATGAAGCTTGAGTATCAAATCGGCGTCAATTGCAGAGCGATTGATTGTTATTTCCTGCGCGGCTGCAATTGACTTGACTTCGCTAATAAGATTTTAGTGCATACCTTTACAGCGATGCGTTACTCTTCACCCAGTAACTCATTAATTTCTTACATTTTCAATAATAGTAAAAATTAGTGTTATATAGAGGGTGACGCATTTTCAAAATCCCAACTTTTTTAAAGAAGAAACACAGAAACTTCTAATTTAAAGAGAAATGTTTATTATCATTCGAAAGAACATTTTTTGGCATTTATTTTCTGAAGATTATTTCTTTCAAATGTTGGCCGTGGCTACGTCTCAGATTGTCCATCCGTTGAGTTCAATTTTCGATGACTCGTTTGAGCATTTCGACTGGTAACTAGCGAATGAGTAGCGTGATGTTTTGCTCCAAGGCCTGAATTGAACTTTACATATCCGCACAGGGCAAAGTCTAACGGTGTGATATCACATGAGTTTGGTGGCTAATCGACCGACTTGAAACGTGAAATTGTCTGCTCACCGAAGAGTTTTCTCAATAAATCCATTGATTGATTTGGGATTTGTGGGAAGTGGTGCCGTCTTGTTGAAACCAAATATCGCCGAGATCACAAGCTTCAATTTTAGGTATCAAATAGTCAATTATCATGGCGCGATATCGGTCGCCATTGCGGGTACGTTCTCACCGTCATAATTTTTGAATAAATATGGACTCATGAATCTAGCGGCTCACCCCAGACAGTTGTTTTTTTTGGATGAAATGGCTGCTTTTGAATCACCTCAACTTGCTCTTTGTCCCAAATGCGGCAATTTTTCTTGTTTACATACGCATTGAGCCTCATCTTCTTCTTTACTGGCGTAGACACCGCTTACGCGATTATAGCCGAGTCAACAACAGCGCGCCAGTCGTTTCTTCACTTATCCGAGGCTTGTTGTTTCCTTTCATTGGGGGTGTTTTTTTACGTGGCGGGTCCCAAACCCAGCGCACAACTCTAAGTAGGAAATATTTCGCCTTCTCACTTTAGCTCGCCTTCAAACGAATGTTCTTAGGCTACCCAGAGGATACTTGGTCAAAGACCGGAAGTCGTGAGCTGCTTGAGTCATATGTAAAAGAATCGTTTCTGGCCACTCCCAAGTGAAAGGCGATCAGAGAACTTTCCTCACTTGCGTGAACTTCTACACATGACTCCATCCTCCTGAGCCTCATCGCTGAACCAAATTTTTCTTGGAACTTTTCAAGAGCCCATACAGCGAAGCGATGTCGCTAGGAAAGGTCGAGCGGCGCCAGTTCTTGCACCTGGAATAAGATCTCGACGTAAAATGTGTCAAGGCATTTTATACGTCAGTCCAAGTTGCTGCGAACCGCGAAATCGACTCTTCTTGTACACTCTCAGATACGGTTGCTATATTTTGTTCATTGCTGGACGTGGACTATTCGGTCAAGTGTTAGCCAATAATGAATACTGGGTCTCAAGAAGGGTGATGGTGTTGATAATAGATGTTAGATAAATAATTGAGGAATGCATCGCGACCTTAGGTCTATTGTGCCCTCTCCTAACTCAAAGGGACTCACTTAGCTCCAGCATGTTGATAAAGTCTAATATCCTGTCGGGTGCTAGTGAGGCGATGTGATCCTTATCCGGAAAGATGGATCCAAGGGTCTTTGACCTGCGTCTGCAGACTGCGATGCAGTCGATTAGCAGGTGCTCCGGGGTTTCAGGCTCCCTGTCGCAAAACCGGTAGTTAGCGCAAGAAGCTAGTCCCATGTTAAATAAGTGCCTTTTCAACTTGCAGTGGCCGGTGTAGAATGCGACCAGAAGCCTGAGTTTTTCCCTTGGGAGGTTAATTATTGATTTAAACCTATTCTGGTTGTACCCCCCAATTAGAAACTTGGCATGTCGCATACCATGCAAGGCCAATGCCTTTCCCTGCCTTTCTTCCTTACGGAGCAGCTCCTTCACGGTATGGATGCCCACCCCAGCAAATGGTTCGGGCCCTACCATATTTGTGGAGGCTGCGGAGCGGGCGAGCTCATCGTCCAGTTCGTTACCGGCTATACCTCTATGACCAGGCACCCAGATTAGGTGCACCTGGTTCCCTTCAGTTAGGCTGTTCAGCCGTTCTCTACACTCCTGTGTTAATAATAAGTTGAGTGCAGCGTGATCTATTAAAAAAAAGTATCTCTACTTGGATCACCCATCATTGTACGTCTAAACATTGAAGTCCATCAAGAAGATGTGGTTTTTGAGGCAAACATACAACAATAATTATAAAATAAATGTATAATATATTTCTTTCAAATTCACCAAATTACATTCCTATATTCTATTGTGCAAATACTTGTGGTAATAAATTATTGCTTTCCAAGCGTTTGGTATAATTTAACAATAACTTGCGAGCATTCACGTGCATTTGCATTTTTATTTTCGAATTTATGCGCCAACGGGGAACGTTTTGTATGCAATAATTTGGTTTACGTGGATTTGGCTAACTGTATATGCGCATACATTTCTTTATCAATAACATCATTGCAACTCGAAATAATTTTAACTGCCTCAAACCATTTTTCAAATAAACATTTTTATTGTATTCGAGTTTATTATTATATTGGCTTATTGTTGTAATTGTGCTGTATGCATAATAAAGCGGATTGATTTGCAGGGAGACAAAAAAAAGGAAACCTCGCATATGCGGGCCTAATGGCGGGCATATTATGGGCCTAAATCCGGTTTCAAATCAGCAATTTTTGAAGCGAAGTGTCTTAGGGATCATAAAAATTGACCCGCTTTAATATGTGGTATACTGCTGTGTCCAAAAAAGGTGACATTTGAATTTAAACTGCGCTCGTCGAAGGATTTGGAGAAATTTTTTTTTTTTTTTAGGTTGGTAGTACTGTCAGTCACATTTATGTCAAAATATTCATTAGTGTTTGAGATACGTGTAGTTTTTTGAGCTGCTAAAAGTGAGTTTTTCTGCAATGTCAAAATTTGTTGAGCAAAGAATTTGCATTAAATTTTGTTTACGGAATCAATTTTCTGCTGCGGATACGTTGAGGAGAGTGCAGAAAGCCTTTGGTGATGAGGCTATGTCTAAAAAAAATGTTTACAAGTGGTATAGTGAGTTCCAAGCCGGCCGTGAACGTGTCGAAGACGAAGAGCGTCCGGGGCGACCATCAACCTCAACCGACGAAGCTCACGTTCAACAAATCAAATATTTGGTGTTAAAAAACCGTTGATTAACAATTAGAGGCCTTGCTGATGAAGATGGATTATCGAAAGGCTCAGCCAATAACATTTTGAAGGATGTTTTGGGCCTCAAGCGCGTCAAATCTCGACTGGTACCGAAAACATTGAATTTTTTGGATAAAGGCGTCGCGTTGAAGTGTGTGAAACGATGCTTTCCGACTACCAGGGTGTCATGAAACGCATTATAACTAGCGATGAGACTTGGATCTATGCTTACGACTCCGAAACAACCGATCAATCAAGCGAATATCGTGCCAAAAGAGAACCGAGACCTAAAAAATCGCGGCAAAGTCGCTCAAAAATCAAGGTCATTTTGACTGTTTTCTTCGATTATGGTGGTGTTGTGCATTATGAATTCCTTCCAACCGGTCAAACAGTCAACAAGGAATATTTTTTGAACGTTATGCGTCGTTTGCGTAATGCTATCCACCTAAAAAGGCCGGAATTGTGGAAAGACAATTCTTGGTTTTTACACCACGATAATGCACCATCCCATACTGCCCTCGTAATTCGTGATCATTTCGCCAAAAACTCAACCCATATCGTTCCGCAACCAACGTATTCAACTGATCTGGTGCCGTGCGACTTCTAGCTGTTCACCAAGCCCAAAAGACCGCTCCGGGGACACCGTTTTTATATGATGGAAGAGATTCAAGCCGCAGCGAAGACGGAACTGAAGGCCATCCCGAAAAGTGACTACAACCTGTGTTTCGAAGATTGGAAAATCCGTTGGCATAAGTGCATTGCATCGGGAGGAGATTACTTTGAAGGGGATGAAATTGATTTGGAAGAATAAATAAAGAATTTTCAAAATAAATACAATGTCACCTTATTTTTGGGCACAGTAGTATACCATACATCAAAACAATTTTCTTGTACGTTGAGTACACTATACAATCTCAGACTGGAGATAGGTAATTTTAGTGTTCAACATAAGACACCACACATGAACTTCGGTGTTAGAATAAAAAATGAGAAATTTCGTGAAGATATCAGTCAAATTAAAAAGCTTTTCATACAAGGCTGACAGCTATGGTAGCCAAAATAGAGGATGATATTGTTTTGGAAGATCGTCGATTGACTGAGGGAGATTTCGTAAAGGCTCTACACATCTCATTAGGCAGTGTGAGCCATATTTTAAGTGAAATTTTGGGTTTTAGAAAGCAGTGTGCACCATGGGTGCCGCATTCTCTAACAATAGAATAAAAACACATTCGAATGCGACTTTCTCATTTGGAGCGTTTTAAAAAGCATAAAGTGAATTTTGTGCGTCGATTCATCACTATTGGGTCTATCACCATGATCCTGAAACTAAACAAGAAGCTAAAGAGTGGTGCGAACCTGGTTGTTCGGCTTCGAAACGAGTTCGTGTCCGGAAATCGGCCAAGAAGGTTATGGCATCGGTTTTTTGGAATGCGAGAGGAATTTTGTTTGTAGATTACTTGCAAATTGCTAAAACAATTAATTCAGAATATTATTGCAACCTTTTTTGCAACGAGTTGAAGAAAAAAATTCGTGAAAAAGACCCGGTTCGCAGAAGAAAAAAAAGCTTTTTCATCAGGACAATGTACCGTGTCACAAGAGCATTTTGACAATGACTAAAATCCACAAATTAAAGTTGGAATTATTAGAGCATCCACCGTTTTCACCAGATTTGGTTTCCGGCGGCTTGCATTTGTTTCCAGAACTCAAAACATTTATTAGTGGCAAGCTTTTTTCATCAAATGAAGAGGTCATAACGGCTGTTGAAGTGTATTTTGTAGACTTTCTGGTTTCTCACTTCAGGAATGTGATCCACAGATTGGAGGATCGTTGGAGCAAGTGTATTAATATTCAGGGAGATTATACTGCACAATAAAGTGTGTTTCGAATAATAAAATTGTGTTTTTCTTATAAGACGACGAGAAAGGGAAGATTAAAGATAGAAAGGCATAATTTAAATAAAAAATATATGTATAAAGGTTGGTTAGTGTCTAAAACATAAATTCGATTACAAAATTTCACATTCACAACAACACTCGAGGGCATAATAATAACAGCGAAAACTCATAGCCATTCCATTTATAATTGTATGTGTATGTGTGAGAAGCTTAAGTGTGCCACTTACAGGCGTGTTCAAATGGAAATTTGATATATGACCTCAATATACATACATGAGTTACATATAAGTCTATACTGTGTATGAGATATTCAAATATATTAGGGCGAACCGTATTTTATTAATTTATTATTTACATTGTTGCAAGGCTAAGACTAAGTAGCAACCGATTTCAAATTGTTGAGTATCAGTTTTATGATATAACTACCGAAACAATTTATTTAAATATTAGCTTAAAAGTAGATATCTGTACACAGGTAAGCCTTCTTTCACTCACGTCAGTGACACCCTAATGCTTATGTGCGCATTGCACATAAATTTATTGAAATCAATGACATGAGTATCGCTAAGAGCGCACCCATCTACCCACCTTCATCGCTTACCCACTTTTTGTAGCGTTCCCTTTCGCTATCTTTATTACTGCGATTTTCCCTATTTTGCTGAGGCAATTTGGGTGAAAATTGCGGTCGCTTTCAATGCAACCTCGTGCCACCCTTATATCCGGTTACGTTGTTGCTGCTGGTGGCGTGATGTTATTATTTTATTTTTTGCTTAAAATGAATTTTAAATTGATTTTCAATTCAATGCATTACATTATTGTTGTTGCCTTTGATAAAACAAAATATTTGGATTCACAAAATGAGGTTTACACCTGTCACAACTATCAGCGCATTTGCATACATACAGTGATGAGTTACATATATAAAATTGTATATACTGCTATGTACATTTAAATTTATGTGCTTACATAAGTGAATGCCATTTCGAAAATATTCTGATCGCTGATAAATGTATTAACACTGACGTGTTATAAATTTGCGATAACAGAATATGGTCGATACCTGGCTAGAAATCGATTTCTCAATTTTGGCATTTTTTGTCGCGCTAGGGAAGATTATTTAGGTTGTTAAAGTAATCCTCAAGTGTATTAAACTTATGCCAACGATTTTTCATTCCAGTCCTCGAAACTCCTTCAGCGAAATTTGTTTAACTCTTCGATCGACTGAAAAACGGTTACATTCCTATAATTGCTGACTTGTTTGCATGTCAAACTCATAAACCTATGTATCATCGGCAGTTATAATGCTCTCTATGAATGTGTGATCGGAATTCTTGGACCAAGCAGGTCCAAAGAGACCTGTTTACAGTTAATTTTTTGAAAAATAGTCAGCTTTAATGGGACGAGTCAAGCAAGAACGCGTTTCAAATCCAAAAAAATCCACCAAAGCCATTCGAACGGACTCGAGAGAGATGTTGAGCTCTCTTGCTATCTCTCTAACACTTGCCTGAGAATTTTCAAGCAGCATATCCTTTACTTTATTAATATTTTTATCAGTTGAAGCGGTCGAAGGTCGTCCAGAACGAGGCATGTTTTCAACGATCTCTGGAACGTATTTGAAGGCTTTGTACCACTTGTACGTTTGGGTTTTTGATAAAACTGAATCACTGACAATTGCGAAAGCTATTAACATACTATACGATTTATAATATAGAATATATAGCCATGCAGAGGCTTTGAATTTCGTAATAAACATTATATTACTTGCTTTATTCTTTCTTGAAGTCAAAAGTTTTAATCGAGTCGCACTTTTCTTCCTCAATTAGCGTACAAAAAATAGTCTATTGATAAGAAATTGAAATTGAGAATTTGAGAAAAGTGAATATTGTAATAGCTTGTAATAACAGTCATAATTGTTATACACAAAAACAAATAACGGTATCTGTATTTTGAACAGATCTAAAATAATAAGATTTAAAATAATCGCTATCGATTACATAAACGGTTTTTATTAAGACAAGCCAACCGACTTTGGTGCTGCCATTTGTGAAGATTACGTGAGGAGAAAATATTTTGAAGAACAACTAGGAAACGCATTACGATGCTTGGTACTTTCGCTATACGAACAAATTGTTCTGGTTTCTAGTGCCATGTTTCGAAAAATATTAACGTAGCTCTTCAAGGTGTCACTCCTATTAGAATAACATACAAATATCTAATTTTTTTTTGCTTTCTTTGAGGTAAGTTTACATACATTGTTTTTGCAAAGATTAAGATCTTTCGATTGTGTGTTATACATTCACCTTTTACCTGTCGTACCAAGCCTTAGGCGCAGGAATCTGATAAACACGGTAAATTCAATTGTTTTCCGTTTTCATGCTCAAAAAGCTCGTTTTTTTATTATTACTCACTGTATTGGTATTATGTGCTGTTAGGTGCACCCCAATTTTATTACTTATCACTGCCACTGATTGGCAGTTGAGTAGGGTTCACGTTAACCCTTTGTTCAACTGAGTAAATGCGATTGCACACTATTTTTGTTTGTAGAATTTGCCTGGAACAGAGGTGCACGTGTGTGCGTGATACGTACCTATCTTACCTTAAGACTACAGTGATCCATTTCCTGTATGTAACTAATTTTACGTTTTTTACGAAAAAAAGGAAAGGCCCCATATAATTAATATCATGATTTTCAAACATTCGGGTGACTTTATTGCATATGATTGCTGATGGTATGTAAGGTACCTTAATGAATCACAGGGAACATTTCATTACTATATGGCATGTTAATAGTACCATATGTAAATAAAATCGGGACGATATTACCCCAGCTCCCTTATACTGTGTACAATGGTTTCCGTCTTTCTGACAAATCTTATGCCGAATTTGTCGGTCAGTGTATGAGTTATATAGATATATCTGTATATATGTATAATTTCTTAGATTCCAATCCTGTGGTTGACGTTTTGCACCTTGAAATATTTCCCTGGCTTTGAATCTGGCAAGTTGCAATATTATAAAATCTTCTGCTGCACCCGAACTTAGATCTTTCTTACTTTTTGGTTTTACTTCTGTAATTTGTGGCCGATTTGCTACACTTATCATAAATATATTTTTCTTCTTCTTTTTCTGGCGTAGACAACGCTTACGCGATTATAGCCGGGTCAACAATAGCGCGCCAGTCGTTTCTTCTCTCCGCTACGTGGCGCCAATTGGATATTCCAAACGAATCCAGGCCCTTCTCCACTGGGTCCTTCCAACGGAGTGGAGGTCTTCCTCTTCCTCTGCTCCCGCTTTAATTCGCTGAACTATGTCAATGTCGTCGTATATCTCATACAGCTCATCGTTCCATCGAATGCGCTTTCGCCGTGGCCAATGCGCAAGGGATTATAAATCATCCGCAGAATACTTCTCTCGAAAACCCGTAACGCCGACTCATCAGATGTTATCATCGTCCATGCCTCTGCACCATATAGCAGGACGGGAATTATGAGCGACTTATAGAGTTTGGCTTTTGTTCGTCGAGAGAGGACTTTACTCATCCGAGGCTTGTTGTTTCCTTTCACTGGGGGTGTTTTTTTACGTGGCGGGTCCCAAACCCAGCGCACAACCCTAAGTAGGGAATATTTCGCCTTCTCACTTTAGCTCGCCTTCAAACGGATGTTCTTAGGCTACCCAGAGGATACTTGGTCAAGGACCGGAAGTCGTGAGCTGCTTGAGTCATATGTAAAAGAATCATTTCTGGCCACTCCCAAGTGAATGGCGATCAGAGAACTTTCCTCACTTGCGTGAATTTCTACACATGACTCCATCCTCCATATAAATTTTTACACCCTGGAAAAATGTATTTGCGCCGCCATAGTATGGAATTGTTTTACTGTGCGTTATGTTTTTGTTTTTCTGGATTTATATGGGATTCAATTACGCACCCTTTGCTAAATTGATGCCGAAATGTTTACGAAGTGTTTATTGTGTATTACGTAAGGATAATTGCCGTGTTACAAAGGAAAATATTTACCTTTTTTATTAGTTTAAGATAAAAAGTGAACTTATATGTGCAAAGAATTATATTCCATTATGTATGTATGTATGTATGTATGTGGATAAAATAAAAACATCGTATATAGGTTATGTATTCAAATAATTTCTTAAAAAATACAAGTTTTTATGTTTCTATTATATATCTTAAGCGGTTTCATTGATTTTATTAATAAGATAAGATAAAGTCATACACATACAGATATCCTTAAAGATCGAGTTTTGATTTCTCACTTTTATTTTATGTTAGATTCGTTAGGTCGTTTCATACGTACAGGTAGGTCCTGATTCGTCACACAAAAATGGAGTACGTTGCTTTGACACAATACAAGTCTTTGTATAGTCTTTTTTTACTTCGAGGTTTATTTCAAGCGCCTGATAGTTTTGTATAGAGTTTCCAGCGTTATCACATAACATTGGTATCCGTAAACTTTCCCGAAGGAGGAGGCAGAAAAAATTTTAGTTTTGGTTTTGTTTGGAATAAATGTTTCTCATGCAGACCGATAATTTTAAAACTTAAAAACTTGTATATAATATTTTCTTAATTTTTTCATAATACGCAGACTTAGAACAAGATTAATTTACTACAAGTTAGTTCCAAAGAGAGTTATTTAAAATATCTTTTAATACGTTTTTGTCGTCTCGAATCAAAATACATAATATATGTACATACATGTTCCATTAATGTTGTTGGTGTCAATTTATGATCAGTGAATAATTAATAATTTAACGGTAAAATATTTGTGCTGAAATAAATCGATCTATTTTAATTACAATTTCACAGAAACTAATAAAAAGGGATCTTTAGGGTGAAAACACTTGCGGAGGAAAATTAAGTTTCTACTACTGTGGGCAAAAAATAGTACGACTTTTTTATTTAAATTTCGCGCGAAAATGCATTCGTCGAAATATTTTTTGTCTGTATCAAATACTTGTTCAAAATATTCATTAGCGTTTCGTATACGCTGGCCTTTCAGAAGTAAATAAAGTGCATCGGCGATTTTTACGATAAGTAAAATTTTTCAACTAAAAAGTCGGTTCAAAAAGTTCCACTAAATTTTGTGTGTGGAATCAAATTTCTGGTGCCGAAACGTTCAGAATTTTGAAAAAGGTCTAAGATGATAATTATTTGCCGCGAAAAAGTGTTTTTGATTGAGACAAATTATTCAAAGAGGGTCGAAAACGAGTTGATGACGAACCACATCCAGGACAGCCACTCACATCAACTGATGATAAACACTTCAATAAAATAAAGGAATTGGTACTTGAGAATCACTCAAATTTTTCGAAAAACAGCGATGTCATGAAATGTATTATTACTGGCGTGTAGTCTTGGACCTATGCTTACGACCCGAAAACAGACGATCAATCGACCGAATATCGTGGCAAAGGTGAGTCGAAACATTCACGTCAAAGCAGGCAAAAATCAAAGTTATGTTGACAGTTTTCTACGACTATCGAGGTGTGGTGCATCCACCGGCTCAACTTCCAAGAAGGAATACTATTTGAGAGTTATGCGTCGTTTGCGCGAAGGTATTCGTAAAAAGAGGCCGGAATTAAGGGCCGACTACTCTTGGCTTTTGCAACACAATAATGCACCGTCGCACACTGCATTGATTTTCCGTGAGATTTTCGACAAATTTTCAACCACTATCGCGCTGCAACCACCGCGTTCGCCTGATTTAGTTCCGTTTGACTTCTGACTATTTAGTAAACTCACACCACCGCTCCAGGGAAAACCGGAATCAGTTGAAGACATTACACATTGAAGGCTATTCCAAGAATTGGCAAGGATTTCAAGGATTGGAAAAAACGTTGGCACAAGTATATTGGGGTCAAGGCGATTACTTTAAGGGGGGCGATTACTTTAAGAATTTTAAAATTGTGAACAAAATCTTACTATTTTTTGCTCAAAGTAGTACATTACTTTGAAGTCCGCTTTTTAATTAAAATTAAATTTTTTAATAAAATAAAAAAGGACAGAATTGCCAATTACAGTTAAAGCAACCGTATCCAGCATTTTTTTCTCAAAAATAAACAACTTTGGCTTTCACAATACCAATAGCCAACATTCTTATACGTTTTTCTCCAAGTTCCTAAATTGGATCACCTTAGTTTGGATTTTTATTCGAAAGTGCGAGTTCTTACAACATATATTTAATTCACAACCGTTATAGCGCTCATAGCGGCAAACTCTAGTTAGAGCTATCGTGTTGACATGACGATCGGACAGAAAATACTGCTGCTAATTTCATACTCTCTATTAATTGCATTTTATGGCAATCTACTTTGTTTTGCCGAAGTTTCTTACCACACATGCAAAGTGCGCGCGAATATAGGAGATAGTGAGAAAAATCAAGACTCTGAATGAATCGCGATATATTCAAATATTTTCTTAATTTTTAGTGGATATAGAAGATTTTGAAAAGAAACGACCAGCACGAAGCACAAACGGTGAATGCTTTCGGATTTGCTACGCTTTGATGACGAAAACGGTATATGATTCTCAGCAATTATGATATGCTGTATTATATAATATCATGTATGTTTATTGACAGAGGTACTACACTAGAACCTGCTTGGCTGGCACTACGAATTATTCTCGCTGGTTCACCATATTTGATTGTCCGCAACAAATCAGAAATCCAGTTTTGATCGCAGATGGCATCATTCCCGATGAATTCAAAACCAAAAGGCCAACTGATCTTTGTCCTGGCTGGAAATATCCTGTAAATTAAAATTATGTTTATTATATAAATTAAAAATAAATGCTATAATTAACAAAACGAAAAACGCCTTTCACGCGGTTAGGAAGGTAACACTTTCGGCTTCAGTTTTGGCAGCGAAATTAAAATAATGCGAAATTAAAATAATTTGCCGAAAATACCCAATTAAGTAATTGTGATTAAGTACACGCTTTTGTGAAAACCGATATTTACGCGAAACGGAATTGAATTAATATCTGATATTTCCGATTTAATAGAGTGGAATAATGGCGAATACCGACAACGAAAATGAAAGTTAACGATGCAAGAATGACAGCCGCCGGCGAGTGCGGGAACACGTGTGTTCATGTTTATACAAACAAATTTAATACATATAAATGTATGAATGTTTGCTTGTATGTATGTGTATGTGTACCTTTGTGCGAATACTTTTGTGCGGTTCACAAAGTGGCGTTGAGGCAATTTCCAGCGGAAGTGGATTTGCAATGCAAATATGCCGTTATATATGGCTGACAATGCGTTCAATTGCGCCGAAACAAATTAGGCGGAAAAGAGCTAAACAATCATGCCCCAAATTAAGCATATTATGCACATAATTTATTTTATTGAACCGCAACAAATGCATGCGCCAATTTTAATTTTTTATTTTCGCAAAATGTTTGTGGCCAAATGTGCGCACTAACGGTTCTGGAAAGGTAATTTTAATTATGACCATTTTCTGCGTTTATGGCTTATGATAGTTCATTAAAATATAGAACTAATTAAAAATTTTGCGAATACATTTCGTGTGGTTCTTCCTTCCTTATTGGCCTAGACATTGCTTACGCGCGTATAGTCTAGTTTACATCAGCGAGTCTGTCATTCTTCCTTTTCCCTGAAACCACGTTTTTGACGGAGTTTTTGGTATTCCTCAGTTTACATCACAGCCGTATTAGTTTTGCAGTAATACCAAATTCAGATCGCGGCATAAAGGCAGCTCCTTGTCGTGCTGTCAAAAGCAGCTTTGAGTTCGACGAAGAGGTAGTAGTTCTTCAGACGGTTGCTATTCGAACTTGTTCATGGTCGGGCAATGGAACGTCTGCTCCATCGTCGGGTTCGCTTGCTGGTGGAACCTGGTGTTTTGCTTTCTCTGCTATTCAGCAGGCTGGAGAAATATTCCCTCCATAATTTTAGTACGCTCTAGGCATCGGTTACTAGATCACCTCTGGAGGTTCTAAAAGAGTATACTCCTATCTTGACACCTTCTGTTAGTCGCCGCATAATTTCGTAGAATTTTCGAGCATTACCCCTGCCGGCCAGCTTCTCAAGCTCTTCATACTCACGCATTTCGGCTTCTCCCTTTTTCTGCAAATGCGCCTCGTTTCCCTCTTCAACTCTCGATATCTATCCCTCACGTGTTGTGGTAAATCGCTGCGATACGAAACTCCTCATCGTACCAGCTGTTCTTTTGAATTTTCCAAAAACCAATGGTTTCGCTTGAAATGTGGTGCCACAGTTCCCTTATATCGAGTTGCTAATGAGTGTTCTCAGATAGCAGGAGTGCAAGTCGAGTGGAAAATCGTTCGGCCGTCTGTTGTGATTGCAGCTTCTTGACGTCGTTGTTGCACAGAGGCGGGTGTATATCTTGGGTGCAACAAGATAGTGATTCTAGTCGATGTTAAGATCTCGTACACATGTATAAAACACTAGAGAAATGCGTGTACCAAGTTTCATTAAGTTGACCAGCGGACAGTCGAAGTCGAACGGACAGACAGTCACTCCGATTCCAATGCGTCTTATTATCCTGATCATTTATATTTGTATATGACCTTACATTTAATTCGATTATTTTTATGCGATATAAACAGCCGTTAGGTGAATAAAACTATGTTACTACTGTACTCTGTAGCAACATGATGGAGGAGTATAAAATATAGTAACTTTATCAAGGGCCATAATTATAAACAACGAATTGGCTACACCGATGTTAAGTTAAATATGAATTTCTCATCATGAAATGTTGAAATCAGATATAATATTTATTTTTATATTTTAAAATCATTACCTTTGCGATTCGTTTGATTATTGTGAAATATCTGACCACAAATGGTCGAGTCCAACCAATAATATTTCAAAATGCAAATTTCAAACTCTTCAAATGCAGATACGCTGAGAAAATTAATTATACAGTTACGGACAATAAAATAGAATCAAAGGTGTTGCTTTGAAACAATGGCATAATTTTTCTGAAATTTTTAATCTATGTAATAACTTTAACAAAGGCAATAATATGTACTTTTAAAAAAGAGGAAAATATAGCATTGTCGAGTTTTACAGTTAACTGCAATTTAAAAAGTGTAAATAGCGTGCCTCGTGCTTAGTGACAAAATAATAGAATCAATAGCGAAATAGTTTCATAAATGAAAAATGATGCATTTAAAAAGCGCAAAAAGTAGTTATATTAACTTAATTAGATCTGTCGAATGAATAATTGTATCAATTATAAATATATTTAAAAAGATGGGTCGAGCGAAACATTGTTTAGAGGAGTAAAGATTGTGCGTTCAAAATATGCAGGGAATTGGTCCCGCGTAAAGGCAAATTGCAAACATATGAAATATGTCTCAAATATTTGTGGTTGATGCCTTAAAATTTCTGAAAAAATATTGAAAAAATAAACCGATCACAAAAAAAAGACTGCGCAAGTCGTTCGAAATATTGCATGATTGCCGATGCGCGTACCGTTTAAGGCCTCTGCAGCCATTTAATTAAGAATTATGTGCAAAAATTTTTTCAAGGACAGTAAGAAGACGACTTGTGGAGAAAAATTGCGTTGGCACATGGTTCCGAAAGGTGCCAATGCTGAGAAAACGGCAAACCCGGTGGAGGCAATATAATGGTTTAGTATTGTTTCTCATATTGTGTTCCGGGGCCTATATTTTGGATACAAGAAAACATAGACCGCCATATATCCGTTAAGGTTTTAGATAAGGTCATACTCCCAAATGCTGAATGGAATTCGCCTTACATTTTGGCAATTCCAACAAGAGAGCGACCCGAAACGTACTTCGGTCTTGCAAAAAATGGTTTTCGGATCATGGTGCTAGTATTATGGCTTGGCCAGAGTAATCAGCAGATCTGAATCTCATCAAAAACTTACGGAAAATTGTTAAGGAAAATATTGCAACTCTTAAACCGAAAAATAAGGCAGAATTTTGAGAGAAGGTACAAAGAACTGGTATTCTGTTCCACAGAACACTTTCGGTAGCCTAATTAGGTCTATACCTAGAAGATCTGCATCGGTATTAGACGATTAAAAATACACAACAATGTACAACCAATCTTTCTATTAGTCCCTTAAAAATATATTTTTTTTTTAATGTAAAAGATTTTGATTCTATTTTTTTGTCCACCGATTTTTTGAAATATATTCTTTACCTTTGTTGTTGTAATACTTATGAATTGGGTTTTTCCAATATTTTTACTGCTACCAGTAGCACTTGGTATGAAGTACATAATAAAAATATAACTTAGTTGGATTCACATCAAATTCTTATTTTTTTTTGAAAACGAAAAATTAGTACCATGGATGATTCTATTTTATTGTCCGTAACTGTATATTTGTATAGCTGTCAACTAAGATATTATCACAATATAACTTTTATATTTTTAAAGCATATTCCTGCCTTGCCAATCTTTAATCTACATTTCTGCAGTGTCTCTTTGCACCAATGGTCTCGTAATAGTTTTGAGATAGAGTAGGGAGAGAAGCAGTTGCTCTAGGTAACTGGATGTCAGACTGCTCAGAGTTGTATTTTATATAACATTCACTAAACAATTTTGATAAAACTGCGGAATGACATATAATTCTAATTTAATTATTATTTTTTTATTCTTTAACATTTTTGTCACTTTAGTGTTCCAATTAAGCCTAAGAAGGATCTTACTTGCACAGGTTAGAACGCCGGTCCGTTGTGGTACCTGTAAACTAAAGATCCTTATAGATCGGGGGACATAGCGCTTAGAACCTGTCCAGAACTCCAATCCAATAAAATGAAGCTTAAGCTTAAACTTGAAAAAATATTCCGAGTGTATGTGGGCTTCATTTAAAATACATTTGAATGGCATGCGTCGTATCCGGATTCGAATAGAAATAAGCATACCTACATATGTGTATATATGTATATATTTTGCATTGTTCAATTGTGGTTATGTGCCATAATGTACATAAATCCTGCAGAGTAGCCAACAATGAAAGGCTGACAAGTCTCGTACGCATCCATTCTAATGCGGTGCGCAATGGCCTCCTATTGTGCGGAAGCATAAATGTCTGTTCCAGGGGCTGCTCCAATTCGATTTGTGATTTTTACAAATTTTCTGACCAATTTAAATTAATACTAGGCTACATGCTGTGCTACATTTGTACCACCTGCCATTGAGAAGATTGCTATCATCATCATTACGGTTATTACGAGGCAAATTGAATACTCTAACTATGCCACAAGCAAGAAAGGACTATTTTGTGTTATTATGTTTTACGTGTGCTATACATTTATATAGTAGTAAAGAGTTGCAGGTAAATGTGGTGATTATGTTTTTGGTGTAGTTGTAGAGTGGTGCATATTCTCTGCAATTCAACTGGACACAATATAACCACAAAAATATGAGTTAGTGGAATCTGTGGTCATCTGTATTAAATATCTCCAGCAGAGAGTAAAATACAAATTGAAGCACAGTTGAGACTTAACATTTGTTAGGTTCCTATCAATACAGTTAGGAAGGCAAGATAAAAAGAGAGAAAACGAATACTCTATAGAGGTTATGTGGGTTAGAACACCTGTATATCGAGGAATAAAAAATTGAAAGACCGCAAATTTTGCATTATTTAAAATTTTAAATGGGTTTGAAAGTTTTGAGGAGCTTGAAAACTAGTCTGTTCTCAAGAATACATTATATTACACTGAAGCTATTTAATTTCTGAAATTCCATAAACAAAATTATAATATAGTTTTGAACTACGAATAGCAAGCTATGAGAACTTTTCCCTGTATGGTGAAATGAAACTCTACAAATGGAGGGATTTTAATAGCCAAATCGAGCCAAAACTAAACAAAGTCTACATCGAAACTTTGTGGAACA